>JAHWFP010023461.1:0-14332 GCA_023313725.1 Lithobius niger
TATAAACAAGAATTACAAAAAGTAATTAGCAAGCCTGATAGGCTATACATATAAGGTTGAAAAGATTCTGAAGCAACGGAAACGTGGTGGAAAAATTGAATTTCTCGTTAAATGGCAAGGATACCCGAAGAGTCAAGCCAGTTGGACTAGTGACGTAGTAGATTTGACAACATGAGCGAAGAAATCTGGTTAACGTTGCCTTCAAATAGTAGCATGGATGTATTTCCAAATAATACTTTACAAAATTATACAACTAAATTGTCGGCACCATTAAATTTACACAAGAATTACGAGGTAGGATTGGCTCAGATAACCTTCCCTAACAACTTTAGTCAAGATGCGTTAGTTATTTCGCCGGAGGGAAGAGAGTAAGATCAACTGCTTTTACAATTTTATAAAATTAACACAAATAAAAGTATTACCGAAGTAGAGAATAGCGAACTGTCAGCTACAGAAAGTGGAAAAAGGTACGATAGTTTAAAACAGTTGGTAGATACAATTAACAAGGAGCTAAAAAAATTTTAATCCGAATTGACAGTGGATGATCCTTTCAAAGGTAGCGCCGATCTGCCCGCTGTACTATACAATAAAACCTACAAAAAAAAAAACACTGTCGCTAATGATGTTACTCGTCAGTATTACATACGACTGGTTGTAAACTGGAGACTGGCACAGCGATTAGGGTTCAAATCGGAACAATTTCCGTGGAAAGCTAAAATAATCGAACATACAGTAATCACTCCAACGCCGGTTAAAGAGATTACCAGCAATTCTATACAGACGTTGTACGTGTACAGCGACATTGTAGCTCCACAGTTGGTAGGTGATAGCAGATCACAGCTATTACGTATAGTTGACATAATGAATGATGCTGGTGATCAAACGAACATAGAGTTTTTTAGAATACATTATCTACCTTTACTACGTCACTCTTTTCAATACCTAGAAATCGATATACGTAATGACGATGGAAGCCGTGTACCGTTCGGTTCATGCTCGCGCGTGGTAGCTATCTTACATTTTCGTCCGAAACGTAATTATTAAAAAAGTAATGTGTGTCGTGGTTCCTATAAATAGCGCTGTGCATTCATTCTAAGCTATAAATGTTTCATCATGAAGTATTGTTGCAAGTATTCGAACCATTACGTGGGACAGAGCGGTGGGGGTAAATCCCCATTTTTTATGGGAGAAGAGTACAAGGTGGACATGGAGGTTTTGGAAATTTTTTTTCTGCGGTGAGTCGCGTAGCCATGCCATTTTTTCGAATGGCAGTTCCCCATATTAAAAAAATTGGAAAATACTTAGGACGGAAAGCAGTGTCTACGGGTGGGAATATTCTCGGTGACTACCTAGCCGGCCAGGCTGTAAAAGAATCCGCTAAGGAGAGAGTTAAAGAAACTGGTCACGACATTTTGACCGATATTCACGATAAAATACAGCAGACTGGAAGTGGGCGTATAAAAAAGAGAAAGTCTACAACTAATGGAGGTGGACGTATAAAAAAGAGAAAGTCTAAAACTAAGAAAAAGATAAATAAAAGACGAAAAATTCAAAAAACTATTTTAGACTAGTATAAATAGACCTGTGTACGTCTAAAATGACATAACACTGAATGGACACAGTCTCATCATGGCATTTTTACATCCGCAGAGTTGTGAATGTCTTTTATCACCATTAGAATTATTCTCAGTTTCACCTACACAAATCAGTATCGAGCAGACAAGATATGCGGAATTCCGACCTATCGCGACATTGTCAGCCAATCAAGTTATTGACTATGTAATTCCAGGATCAGTAGATGAATATATTAATCTAGCTAATACTCTGGTATACTTGAAAGTTAAAGTAAAGTAAAGTAAACTACTAACATAACGGATGGTGAGTCAACGCACGTGACACCAAACAGACTTTTATTACACACCCTTTTTAGTCAGGTGGATTTGACTATGAATGGAAAATTAACCTTTAGTAGCACGGGTCAATACGGTTATAAAAGTTACATTCAAACTATATTAAATTACGGTTCCGACGCAAAAAATACGCAACTGACTGCTGCTCTGTGGTTAGACGCCAGCGATAGGTCATCAGCTATCAACTCCAGTCGTGAAGTCGAATTAATGGGTCGACTTCATTGTGACATTGCTTTGCAAGACAAACTCATACTGAATAATGTAGAGATAAAGCTACGTTTCGTTACAAACAATCCAAAATTTAATTTGTACGTAGCTCAAGTGGGTATCGCTGCTGGTGTGACAGCGCCTGTGTTCGAATTTGTGGATATGGCTCTGTTTGTAGAAAAAGTAAAACCTGCATCCAATATCTTGTTAGCGCATGCACGTGCATTGAGTGCTGGTACAGCTAAATATCATTTTAAAAGAACGGATGTTAAGGTACACACCATCGTCAACAATACCAAATCGGCACAATTCGACAATTTATTCCAAGGTGTTATTCCGAATAGAATCGTCATGGGGATGGTTAGTCATGCTGCCTTCAATGGCGATTATAAAGCCAATTCTATGTTCTTCAAACCTTTCAATTTTTATTTTAATTTATTCAGAAACGGACGCTTTGCTGGAAATTGATGAAAGAAGAAATGTTTTGACTGACTTTTGAAAAAATGAATACCTTACAAATTGAAACTAAACTGTCACCAGTGTGTAGAAACTTCATCGGTGTTTACGCTAGCAACCGTCTTCCGAGGAAACCAAGAAGAGGCTGGATGGTGATGAACATATCTCCAGATTCACACAGTGGACTTCACTGGATTGTCGTTGGATGCGGAGAATATTTTGATCGCTTGGGTTTACCACCCGTAAATAAGACTTATCGATTATTTGAATAAATGTAAAAAGCGGTGGTGGTTTAACCATTTCCCTTTACAGAAATTTGGAACTATAGTCTGCGGACATTTTTGTATCTATTATATTACTGAGCGGTGTAAAGGTTATACACCTACACAAATTGTTAACCGTTTAAGGAAAATGTGTAATCCTGAAAATTTTGTGTATAATTGCGTGAATAAAATGTGATTTTTTTTCATTCAGCCTATTTATTTCATCGTAGTAAGGGGAGAGTCCTATAAATACAGGTAGAGTGGTTGATCTACTAATTCCTTCTTTTTATTTCTTGTAGAAATGCCTTTTGTGTGTGACATCTGTGGGAACACTTACGTTCACGCTAAAAGTTTATACCGACATAAAAGGAAACACCATCCGGACAATGTTCCGGTTACTTTACCACATCGAAGAAAGAAACACACATTCAATTGCTCTACATGTAATGTTTTCTTTTCAACCTTAAGAGGTTTACGAGAGCATAATAACTCTACCCATCGTGCAATACCGCCGCCGCCACCACCAACATCACCACCTCCACCTACGTTTATTCTGGGAGAGAGTGCATTCCAAAACTTTTTCCAGAGATATGTCTACGCGCAACAGGAAGATACCATCGACATACCAACTTACTTCGACATGATCAGAACTCATCTTTTAAGACTTTTTGATCATGTGCAACGACGTTACAATCAATTTAAGTTTATGATGTGTCTTCATCTTACTTTGGTTAAAGAAACACCCATCCAAAAAAAAACTACAAATATCTATTTATGCAGTACACCTATTACAGTTTTATCTGTTTTAGATTTTAACAATGCTATTGATACTGCTTTAACAAAAATTTTGAATAGCTTCGAATCGTATCAGAAAAAATGGATCAGGACGGGTAATAGTTTCCATCGATAAATGTGATATCCATTTTGGTCAGTATGTTCCTCTTGCTGGTGGTTGCAGTTATTGTTTAGATGATTATTTAATTAACAAGCATGCTTTGTTGAACATAGATTGTCATGACAATCGTTGTTTTGTATATTCTGTACTGGCTGGATTGCATCGTGTCGACAGAAATAGTCATCCATCTCATTACAAACATTATGAAAGGTTCTTGGGAACGTTAAATCTCGATGGAATCAGTTTTCCAACACCACTCGCTGAAGTAAATCGTTTTGAAAAACAAAATAACATCGCAGTTAGCGTTTATGGTTACGAGAACAAAATGATTTTCCCCTTGCGTATTAGCATTTTGGAATCAGATCAGATTGTTAAATTGTTATTGTTGGATAATAAACATTACTGTTTGATTAGAGATTTTAATCGACTTACCCACAGTAATACGACCAGATATGTTTGCCAATATTGTATTTGTCCTTTACATACTAAAGAAAAATTACAGGTGCACGAACTACTTTGTAAACGAAACAAATTACAAAGACTAGAAATGCCCGATAAACAAACGATGCAATTCAACCATCACGATAAGCAATTACCAGCACCCTATGTGGTATATGCAGACTTTGAATGTATATTACCTAAACTCAGTACTTGTCAACCTGACCCAAATTCTTCCTATGTACAAAAATTAGAAATACACATCCCGTGCGGGTTTGCGTACGTAGTTGTTGATAACATGGGAAGAGTTCATTCGCATAAAGTGTATAGGGGAGAGGATTGTGTAGAAAAACTTTTTGAATGTCTTTTACTTGTCCAGACTGAAATTGTGTCCAAACTGTCTGTAATCGCTCCTATGATTTACACGACCGATGATGAGAAGAGTTTCAGAGCAGCTTCACATTGTTATATTTGCAATACATTATTTGCTCGTAACGATACACGTGTTCGTGACCATGATCATATTTCTGGGTTATACAGAGGTGCAGCGCATCAGCGTTGTAATTTATTGTATAAATATAAACCAACATTGCCCATTCTATTCCACAATCTCAGTTCCTACGATTTACACCTAATCGTATGGGCTTTGTCATATTTTGGTGAACATTCCGTAAAAATTATTCCAAAGAACACCGAACGATATCTGTCATTGCAAATAAGAAATGTATTATTTTTGGATTCCTATCAGTTCCTATATGCCTCTTTGGACACATTAGTTAAAACTGTGACAGAATTTCCTTTAATGCAAACCATTTTTCCTAATACATATAAGGATTTCACTCGTAAAGGACAATATCCGTACGAGTATTTTGATTCATTTTCCAAGTTTGACGAACAACAACTTCCACCAAAACAGTCATTCTATTCTACATTAACAGACAGTGTCATCACGGATGAACAATATACATATGCACAGCATGTGTGGAATTTGCTGGATTGTCAAACATTGGGTGATTATCATGATTACTACTTATTAACTGATGCAGTGCTCCTGGGCGACATTTTTCAGGCTTATCGCACCATGTGCTTGAAATATTATGGATTAGACCCTATCCATTACTTTAGTGTTCCAGGTTTGGCTTGGGATGGAGCTTTGAAATTAACCAACGAAAAACTTGAGTTATTAACAGATATCGATATGTACATGATGTTCGAACGTGGTGTACGCGGTGGTGTCTCCACAATCGAATCGTTACGCAAAAGCTAACAATCCTTACCTGCCAAATTATAACCCTGATACAACTACGTAATACATAGAGTATTTGGATAAAAATAATCTCTATGGTTTTTGCTTGATGCAAGCCTTACCATATTCAGGTTTTCGTTGGTTAACGGCTGTAGAAATAGCTACGCTCGACGTGACAAATATACCTGAAAATGACACTGGATATGTTTTAGAAGTAGATTTGGATTATCCTGAATACTTACACGACAAACATTCTGATTATCCCTTAGCACCAGAAAATGTAACAATAACTTACGAAATGTTGTCACCTTACAACAAAGAACTGCATGCACTATTCAAATTACCAAATTCCACTAAAAAATTAGTTTCACACTTCCTTCCCCGAAAAAATTACGTTTGTCACTATAAAAACTTGCAGTTCTATCTCTCGCATGGTTTGATCCTCAAGAAAATACACAGAGTCGTGACTTTCAAACAAAAAGCTTGGTTGAAACCATTTATCGAATTTAACACTGAAAAACGACAACAGGCTACAACTGAATTTGAACGTGATAATTTTAAACTGACGAACAACAGTATTTATGGAAAGAGTCTGGAGAACGTACGTAAACATGTGTCGATCAAGTTGACAACAACATTAGCTAGAACGAGGAAATTGTTAGCCAAACCCTCAGTCACGTACTTCAATCCATTAACAGACAAGTTAGGTTTGTTTAGACTACACAGGTTAAAAGTATTATTAAACAAGCCAGTTCACTTGGGATTTGCTGTGTTAGACCTATCTAAATTATCAACGTTTGAGTTCCATTACGATTACATCATTCCAAAATATGGTGATAATTGTAAATTATTAACAACCGATACCGATTCGTTCATCTATCACGTATTCACCGATGATTTGTATCGGGACATGGCTGAATCTTGTCATTTGTTTGACACAAGCATTACCCAACTAATCATTTTTTTATTTTCCAATAAAAATAAAAAAGTTCCTGGAAAAATGAAAGATGAAACTGCATCCGTACCCATTTCTAGGTTTGTTGGATTGAAATCAAAAATGTATATGATAGAATATGATAGTACAGTAAAAAAGGTTGGAAAAGGGATAAAGAAATCTGTATTACGGAATCACGTAATTAGTGATGATTATGTACTTTGTTTACAGGAACGACAACGCTTTTCCTATTCAATGACAAACATTAGAAGTTACGATCACTTGTTATTTACCATTGAACAAAGAAAACTTTGTTTAACAGCTTACGATGACAAGAGGTGGATCTTACCTTGTGGCATTGCTACAGTTCCTTATGGTCATTACAGCACATTATAAATAAGGTCACATCAGCCGATAGTGTTGTTATTCAATTACAAGTGCTCGAACAATGAGGAGTGGTTTGATGTACAGCACTGATTCCACGAATCTGTTCACTACTACGGGACGAGAAAAGACTTTTGCCGATAATTGGTCTATGGATGGTGAACAATCAGCACACAACATGGCCAGAGCAGGGTTTTTTCGTGCAACACGAGATAACAATGACTGTGTTCTTTGTTCCTACTGCGATTGGAAATTTTTTTCGTGGAGTATAACTGATCTGCCTTCAATATATCACAAGACAATGAATCCAAACTGTCCCTTCATAAGACGTTATCTGCATGGAACGAATGCCTTATCTGAACTAGCAAACATTTTCCCTGAAACTGCGCTCTATGGTAGTGGATGCGGGCGTGGATTCGATTGTAACAATCAACTGAGTGATCGTTTTTTCAAAGAAGCATTGAAACATTGGTAAATATTGTAAATAAAAATTAATTGTAATTGTATTTACTTTCACGTGTTTGTCGTTTATTGCATTTATTTACTATAATACATAATATATATTAACACAATGTTAATCCATTCAGTTTATTCTTACATATTTGGAAAAAATTAAACGTAACCCATACACTAAAAAATTAAAAAGATGTGTCAGAGGTGAGATTCGAACTCATGCCCTCATTTGTGGATCAGAACTTGTATCTGATGCCTTAGACCACTCGGCCACTCTGACACAGCCTACATATTGTTGAAAACTGAAAGATAACCATACAGGAATAACGTTACTTTTTTGGTGACCTTGACCTTCGACCTCACGTACGTGACTCGAATACGTAAGTTGGTGCCGGTGCCGTCTGCAATATAGCAATTCTCTAACTACTAGCAAGCCTAAAACAAAATCGCTTACATTAATGCGACAAATAAAGACTAAAAGTTATTCAATACAAAAATGATTTAAAACAATTTGTTTGAGGTATCATATCATTAATTTATAAGCTTATCAAAATCTTAAAACAGCTTAAGGAACCAAAAAAAATAAAGAGTAAAAAGAACAGAGCAAAGATACCTTGCCCAGTGGAAAGGGGAGTAAATTTAGGGACCCGAAATGCATTTTTAGAACCACTCTAGCCCAGAAATTTAAAAATCTCACAAGATTCTGTGTATTTAAAATTCTGCGGAAGCCCTGAATTGTACTTGATGATACCGCTGATTCTGGTAATGAGTTCCATGGCTCAACTGCCCTCAAAGAGAAAAAGTTACTTCGGGTATTTGATCGTGCAGATTGTCGATTTAGCTTCAATGAGTTGCCTCGAGTAATATTTGTATTGAATGGCTCGAAAAAGGCAAGTGCTAATGGATGATGCCCGTGCACAATTTTGTACGTAAGCATAAGATCAGTCTTGAGGCACCTAAGCTCAAGTAACTCAAGGCCTGTTATTCGAAGGCGTTCAATATAAGAGACATTTCATAATCCAGGGAGTGACTTCGTAAACCTACGTTGAACGGACTCAATCCGGTCAATATTTTGCAAAAGGAAAGGTGACCAAACTGAGATAGCATACTCCAATATTGGAAGCACAAAGACCTTAAATGCCCAAACTTTAATCTTCAGGTCCCTGGCTGAAAAGCAGCGTTTTACAATTGCTGGGCATTTATACGCTGCCGCAGCTATTTTGGCACAGTGAAGACCAAATTTAAGGTCACTACAGAACCAGACGCCCAAATCTTTAACTACATCAATATTTGGTAGAACGTGCATGTCTAATGGGTAGGTCCTGTTTTGATTCATTCTTCCCAAATGCTAAGTTTGGCATTTGGGAATTGAGATTGGCAGCTGCCATTCTATAGACTATCTTACTACCGATGCAATTTCGTGTGAAAACGAGTCACAATCGCTCTCACTGATAATTGGTGAGTCAAGCTTTAGGTCATCAGCAAACTTCGAGAGGGCAGTCGATGCATTGCAACTAGTTAAATCATTTAAGAATATTACAAAAAGGAGTGGGCCCAGGACAGAGCCCTGAGGAACACCACTAATGACCGGTAGTAGGGAGGAAACCGAGTTACCAACTCGGACCTGCTGTGTCTGGCCGCAATGAAGGACGAAATCCAATTAATGAGATGGCCGCCGAAACCAGATTGCTCAAGTTTGAAAAGTAACTTATAATGAACCACAGATTCAAAAGCCTTGGAGAAATCGAAATAAACAATATAAGGTGGCACCCTAATATCTATGGCAGAGGTCCATCTGTCAAGACTAACTAGCAATTGTATAGTAGTGGAATGACCTGGTAAGAATCCAAACTGGTCGGGGTTAATTAAATCTACAGAATCTACATACGCTTGCATAAAGTCGCGTATCAATGTCTCCATTATCTTGCAAGGGACAGATGTCAAAGCAATTGGGCGATAATTCTTAGGGTCAGATGCTTCGCCTTTCTTGTAAATTGGAATGATAATAGCAGTTTTCCAGATAAAAGGCAGAGAACCTTCTTTCACTGAAGAGCTGAAGATGACCGAAAGTGGGTAGCTAATTTCATTAACGATCTGCTTGTAGAAGTGGGCTGAAAAACCATCTGGAACGACTGCATGACTGGGCTTCATCTTGTTAATAACTTATTTCACAGTATGTTCAGTAAATCTTAACTTGTGGTTAAAATCCCCACTGGTATCACTTGACAGATTGAGTGAAGGGGCAACATTGTGGTCATCAGCCTGTCCGTTATAAACAAAAAGGTGATTCAGGACTTCTGATTTCTTAGGATTTTCAGTCAAAAAGTCATTTCCAACTTTAAAAGGTGGAAAGTCTCTGGCAGTAGAAGTTGTTTCGCGATACAACCTAAATAGTGCCGAAAGGGTTCCCTCTTTAATTGCCGATGAAATATGGTCATTATGCCACTTATTAGAAGCCGAAGCATACAACTTTCGAACATTATTGTAGGACTGTAGATTGTCGTTGGTAGGTGCCGACTTATAAGTTCGGCATAGTTTTAGTTTATGATGGTCAAGGTTTAAAAGGTATCTGGGTAGTTTCACCTTTTGATGTTTAATGTTACATGAGATGGATTGACATTGACCGACTTCATCTTGAATAAGTTCAAGGAACACATCCCATGCCTTATTCGCTGTCAATTTGGTTACTACTAAGAGTCTGTGCCAATCAATGTCAGCAAGGGAATGTCGTAGGCTGTCGAAGTCCATCTTACCTGTGCAAAAGGTCCCTCCTGTCAAGTTGGGTTGGGCGCCATGCATAATAAATAAACCATACTATGGTCACTAGTACCCAGGTGATCGATGACCCTAACGTCCACCACCAATCTATCAGTCTCCGCAAGGACAATGTCTAAAATATTGTTGCCCCTCGCAGGTTCGGTGACAAGTTGATGTAAGCCTTGTTCAAGTACTGCATCCAAGAAAAGGCGATGTGGTCTTTCGGATGCACTAAGTAAATCCCAGTCAACTGAGGAAAGGTTAAAATCACCTAAAACGATGTTTGAGCATGAAGAGTTAATGTAAGATTAAAAAAAATTACAAGTGTTAGTTACGCACTGTTCATTTCTTCTATTAGTTATATAACAGGCAATAAAATTTAACTTTACTGATGGCATCAACACACACATTGCCTCAGACTCAGCAGACATGCGAACATTAACCATGCTTAATCCTAACGGTACCCGATCAGAATGCCACCGCCCCTTGATCCACGGTCACAGTGAAGAATGCCATATAGGAAATTTCTAGTAATCATTGAATCTGTAACACCCTCATGCAACCAGGTTTCAACCACAAAAAGCAAATCATAACAGTCAGTAGCAAGAATAGCTCTAAAGTTCCCCAAATTCTGCACAAGGCTGCAGAAATTCCACCATGTTTCATAAATTAAACATAAGTTGGCATTTTTTTAAATGGTGTTTTAGTATGCGCATGACCAACAGAGCTGTATCGGATGACCCAACCCAAGTTTAACTTTCGCTTTCAGAGTCTTACCTTCAAGCCTCTATGCAATATTGTGATCTTTACAGGCCTCACCCAGACTGTAGAGGGCAGAATAACCGGTGCAGTTGTTTTTCTAGATTGGTGACCGGTACGTAGTATTGATAACCCAGTAAATACATTTTAAATGGTAGCATGTTAATAGCACTGTTTAACAAACCCTCTCTTCTTTTCTACGGACAAAATAACATTTTATCCATAACTTTTTTGGCATCATGGAACCTGAGTGTTCTGTGGTTTGATAACATTTTAAACGTTGGAACATTCAAATTGGGTGCACGC
This sequence comes from Lithobius niger, assembly GCA_023313725.1. NCBI lineage: Eukaryota > Metazoa > Arthropoda > Chilopoda > Lithobiomorpha > Lithobiidae > Lithobius > Lithobius niger. The sequence continues at coordinate 11,009 of JAHWFP010023461.1, forward strand.
ACCCTACATCTTAGTCAGTATTTCAAACTAGTATGTCAGTAATAGTCTTTTTTTTCATCATTTTGGATGGTTTGATAACCTTTGATCAACTGTCAGTAGTGGATGCCTACCCGTCTTAGGTTTTGTCGCCTACGACTCTTTTCAGTTTGGTTATAATTTCTCTCTCTTTTCCTCCAGAATTTCCATGATTTCCTCCAGCCGTAGTGGTTGCAAGCAAAAGTCGTAGTTTTTCCACCAGTTTGTTAAGGTCATTGTAATATTTGTATTAAGTTTTAACTCCCGAACTGTTTTCCTCCCTTTTAAGGTCCTCCCAGATCTGTTTTATAATACGAACATTTGTAACCATGATTTGATTTAGGTTTTAAAGAATCAGGATCGTTGTTGTAGCATAGGGCATCAATGTCTTTGAGAATCAAGGCGTAGGATAACACATCGGGTTAAAAATACAAACATAGTAGCCATCAAGTGCAGGTGAAAGAATATCGTGTTAGTATTGGAAGCTTCATACTGCATGTTCTTTTAGTAACTCCGTAGCAGATTACGTCCACAGTAATCATCACCAAGCATCACCACGTCATTTTCGAATATTTTGACAGTTTTATCACCAGTCATGAAGTCTAACGCCATGTAGTAACATAATCCAAACGTGTAAACGTTGTCATTTGGCTTTTTGAAATTGTTTGTGCAAATAAAACGTTTAGCCGCTCAATAGCAACTCTAAAGAGCGAAGCAAGGCCAGGAAGGAATTTCTAGGGAAAAATGATGCATTTGAGCTTCAAGTGAATGTAAACATGGTGCAATGCATTCTGAAAATAAAGAAGCTGCGTCTCATGGTCTCGTTTATAGGTGAATGTATGTTTAGAGACTTGTTGGAATTAGAGGTTAAGGTTTATGGTCACAGTTGTCATGTAGGTGTAAACAACACAAACATACTAATGCTGACTTTATACATTGTTTTTGTGTAAATGGCATTCTGATCCATTCGGATATCATAGAGGGAGCATTCGTCAATGGTGCAAATGTTGCAACAAATGTTGCACAGCTTTTTCCCCAATGTGATCTCTGGTTTACAAGATCATATAAACCTCTCACAATTTGGTGTACAGTACCTGCTTGCAACCAGACACGTAATTGGCAATACAAGACTCTGGCTAATGGATTTAAACAATCTGACCATGAATTTATTAGAGGGAATGGTGACGATTTGACTCCATCTCAAATCGAGTTAAGTGAAAAGGGCCATAATTGTCTTTAGAAAACGTGCGCTAGTCTACCCCAGTGGCCTCATTGAGGTACCATCAAAAAAAGACAAGGATGGATGAACTGGAACCTCATAACTCATCCTTCTTAAACTTGTTGAGTAGAGAATAAAAAAGATGATAAAATGTCAATTTAGGTAGCAAAAAGTACAAGAAATAGTGGAGCCATTGCAGCTGGACACGTCAGTAGATTCGTACCTGTATCAAGAGTATTGTGTCATTGTTGGGCACTAGTTTGAACAGCGTGGATTCGGAGATAAGCTTAGTTGTAGAAAATCAAGATGCTCTCACCATCCTTCTAGAAGCTACATTAGAGTAAAGGGTAAGATCGTGTATAGTGTTTTCAAATGCGGACCTGGTAACATTGGTGAACAATGGACTATTTGTTTCTGTGTAATAACATAAAATATCATCTCAGTGACAAGGTGGTAGAGGGCTTGAACTACCCCTGCTATGCTATGGCTATTAATGGGATCCAATCTCATGGGTTGTCAGATGGGTCGTGTTGAACGACAGTTGGAAACTGGATGATGCTGGCTCTTCCAGCATGAAAGCGGATAACAAAGGATCCACCACCAGCCACATTATGATCATCAAGCAGACCTCCCCTAAAGGTTGTGTTAGCTTTCTTATACGAGCTTCCTATGTATTGGGCTTCTTTGAAAACTCCAACAAAATTGTTTACGGCACCAAACAAACTTTTACTTTGGTGCGAATGGGTAATAAACATGGTCTGTTCAAAGCCGCAGCAGCTACTGATGCAACTTTGAAACTAACATCAGTTGGATCATGTCCCATGCAATCCTTTCCAATGAGCAAACACTGTGATGTACATGCTAATTGAATGTGGGTACGAATTAGAACTATGATTTCGCCATTGCCATTATGACAGCCCTCAGATGCCAACCTTGATTTCTCACACTTGGAGGCTCATTACAACCTCAACTATCGAAAAGCCTGGATGGTTAATTCTCAACTAATCAAATGAACGACACCCTGATGAATATGTCCATGTTCTATCATAGCTTGAAGTATTGTAACGTTATCACTATTTGGACCTCAATGTCAACTATGGAATTGGGTACTATGCAAATATCAATCATATGTTTATCGATTTCAGAACAGCAAATTATGAAAGCAGAGAAATTAGCGTAGGACCCATTGATTTCAAAGTGGCCTATCTGGGCTTGGTCATCGACTGTACGAAACAAAGTGAGCTAATAATTACAGACGAAAGTAGTGGACGCACAAGACAAGATGTGTTTCAGCTCGTCAGTGCCAGCCAATACCAGATGTCACGACCTCATGATCGTGGGTCGAATGATGAATATGAAATTGGATAAAGGCAAGATCAAAGTTGCATATTAAAAAAAAAACGATGTACGTCAAAAAGTAAGTTGGGAAAAGCAGTAAGAAGCTCGTAGGAGACTTGCCAGCCCAAAGCAATAATTGCCACTATCACCAGAAAAAACAGTTTGGATGGAGATAAAAACTGCTCATATGATTAACGAAAATAAAGAGAAGATACTGAAAAATACTGAAAAATGTTTCATAAACAACATAGCAACATATTTAACATTGTGCAACAAGACATGTATAGAAATTAAGAAAGTTAATTCTTTTAAATATCTTGGAATAAATTTAGATGATAGATGGAACTTTAATAATCACATAACTGTACTAATAAAAAAATAAGAAGCATATTACCAAAATTATATACATTAAAAGATATACTTAGTAAAAAAATCTATTAACAATTTATTATGCATGGATTGGTTCATACTTGAGATATGGGATTGAGGTTTATGGAAATTGCAGTAAATACATGATGGATAAATTACAAATACACAAAATAAAGCAGTGAAAATACTTTTCAAAAAAATAAATTCAGAGGAAAAAATGAATTGCTTGTAATGAATAAATTTTAAACATAATGAGGTTACAAAATTTGGTCATTATTGAAAAATATTTGTTCAAACAAAGCATTTTACAAAAGATGTTAAACACTAGGTCTTTGAATAGAAAGAATAAAAGAAAATTCTCGTTACCAAAAATTAGAAGAATA
>JAHWFP010023462.1:0-11239 GCA_023313725.1 Lithobius niger
AAATACGTATGAAAAAACTACATAGACTCGCGGAATGGATAGGCTTACATTGCGCGGGGTGGGGGGGGCCCCGGGGAGCCGCATTGGCACACCAAGTTTCATGATGCCCACACTGCTGGTTTTCAAGCCTCAGTTTTATGCCATTTTTGTGTTATCATAGTTGTACCTAACCTTCCCGGCAGTCTAACTAGAGTTATTTTGCAGTTTTTAAGATAGTTTAACTGCAGTTTAAAAAAAATGTTTTTTGGTGGTTGCAGTCGAATCTGCAGTCAAACTGCAGTTTCATTCCATTTCACATAAACTGCAGTTTAACTGCAGTTTTTTTAAAGTTTTTTGCAGTTGTCGTTAAATCTGCAGTTAAACTGCAGTTTCATTCCATTTCAGCATTTTTTCTGCAGCTCATTTTCAGCAGGGGTGTCACAACCTATGTTTCGAGAAACTTCCCCTTAATTATTATGGCTGTAATCTACAGATTCGTGATATTGACTGTACTTTGTAATCAGTGAGCGTGAAAAATAGGCTAACTTTAAAATATCCAGCTAAGACATTCTTTCTGTCAGGATGCTAAATAGCCCCAAAAAAAGCCCCAAACAAACGTTGTTACGTGCGACATGTTGTAAAGTTTACTAACATGAGTTAGCTCTCTTAAATAAACGAGGATTTGTGTTCGCTCAAAACCATTTTTCTATCATTTCGATCCTTCGGTTAGTACGTCATAGACGGCATCTGCCGAATCGCATCATTGTTACAATTACTGAAACATTGCATCCGCCATTCACAGTTTGGTAGCATTGCTCTGGCAGCATAGCTTTGGTAGCATAGTAAAGGGACAAGTAACTACACTTTCGTACTATAAAAGTAGGGCTACAATAACTACAGTTTAACAGCAACGAGCGTGCTGTTCCCCCAGTACAATACAATGATTTAAAAGCACAGTCTGCCAGAAATAGTTTGGTTTGACAGCAAAAGTGGTAGACACAATCCACTAAATGCTTTAATAGTTATAGTTTAGCAGCGTAGTTTTGCCGATAATCTTTCAATTGTAAGAAATTGTCGTAAATTATTTAATGCAATAGTTTCATCGTACTAGATTATGAATTTTCCATCTGCTAACCAAAATGGCGGCGTTCCATATTGACATACAAAATGCGAATTTAACAGATCGACTTAGGGTTTAAATCACCACCAGATTTTGAAGGCGACATAATGAAATGGCCCAGCCTGCCTAACTTAATCCAAAAACGTGAACGTTACTCGAGCTTATGTAAATGACGGAAGTAAAATAAAAAGAGGGGGGGGATTGAGGCTTAATGGCGCGTCGACAACTTGGTCATTAGCGCCAACCTCAGTCACAGTGCAGTGGTCCGGGTTGCCACTGCACCACACATTACAGAGATGTTATCCAAACCCGTAATCTAAATCTTGTCATACATCTGTACCTCCTGCAAAAAGAGGGACAAAAAACATGGACGCGAGCGATGACAACAGCAGCCGACATGGACAAGAGGAGAAAATGCCACCGTTATGAAGGGGAAACCAGAGTTTTGTATTGCTGGAGTGCAAAACCTAGCAGTTTCCCACATGTAGCGTCCTAGTCCAGCAGTGAAATTTGAGCGTTTGACCGCCTTGACGGATGAGACGCAATTTGTGTTAGTGTTGTGTTAGTGTGAAATAAGGTTTACACGCATTAGGCTGTAAGTTATGGTCTGTTTGGGGCAGTGATAAGTATAGTGCCACATCGACGAACACGAATCACCCAGATAACTGAAGAGAGAAGCTCATATGTAAATACGTTTATCTATTTTTTCTTATTGCCAGTGACTGTATGATGACATTGGGGAAAGGTAACTCTTTTAATAGAAGTATTTTACCCACACGTGCAAAACACAAGTACTGTTTTATTAGCCTAAAGTCCTATTTAGCCTTGTACTGCCTATCACTTGTACTGGAGTACTGTTTACTAAACACTAATTCACTAAACAGTACTTCGGTGAACAGTACTTCTTGTACTGAAATAAGGTTTACACGCATTAGGCTGCAAGTTATGGTCTGTTTAGGAAAGTGTTAAGTATAGTGCCACGTCTACGAACACGAATCACCCAGATAACTGAAGAGAGAAGCTCAAATGTAAATTCTTTTATGTATTTTTTTCTTATCGCCTGTGACCACCTGATGACCTTGGGGAAAGGTATCTCTTTTAATAGAAGTATTTTACCAACACGTAAACAATCACAAGTACTGTTTTATCAACCTAAAGTACTTTTTATCCTTTTTGTACTGCCTATCCTTCTACACATAACTTCCACTTTTACCAGTGATAACTTTTGGTTACCAGCTGTTTGACCAAGTTTTAACCACAACTACTGGTTAATTGTATAATTCAATGTCACTGGCCAATGGTATTGCATAGATGTCTTTCTACCTTTTATCAGAATTATATTCTACTTTTGGAGATGGCTTTGAGCTAAATACTTTTGGATATAGAGTTATTGGTTGTCTCATTATGCTAAGATACCCAACCTGGTTTTACATGGATATCATATCTTTTGTAAGTACCCATAATTAAGTCAAAATATTGTTTGAAGTACACACTGTATTTTATTGTATGAGGTGAGTGGTACACTATACTAGCGGTACACCATTGCGCCGTTTATCGATGTAATCCTTTTATCACGTTACTGACAAATATACGTGTACTGTCATTATTAAATGTCTAGCGAAGTAGAGTGGCTATTGAATGCAATCCCTGATAATTAACGTTATCCGTTCAGATTTCAAGGTGTGACTTACGTATTACTGCCACTATTATCCACCCAAGAGTAGCCTGTCTTTCTTTTACTGTAACATACTTTAGGCCTATTATGTGGTCTACAATATGTCCTAAGTCAGTGGTTAACATTGTTGCTTTCTATTTTGGCGTGGTTAAACCAATAATTAATGCCCTTCCTCATAAGGGAACGTGGTAGCGGTCCTTATGTAAGCCTCAGCATGAAATTCCATGTTAAACGTTAAACTTTAACTCTTATAGTTTCGCCCAGAATTGACATAGACCAACGAAATTCGATATTTGGGGTGGTGTCGTAAATATTCCACTACAATACAAATTTTAATGACAATAATCGAACCGTTTAGCGTCCGCAGTATGGCCATTTCTTGTTGTTGTTGTTGTTGGGACTCTGTGCCTTCACCGGGAGATCGAACCACTGAACCGATTACTAAGTTTTATAGCTTAAAACGTAGGTATGGACAAAGCCTAGGGCTGCCTAGGGCTGGATGAACTGCCTTCGTCTGCGCCAATTGGTGTTGTTCGGCCCTCGCCGAGCGTAGTGCTATGCCAATTGCAAAAACCGCCAGTTTCACGGCAAGAAATTGGGACATCTGCTAGGTGGTCTCGCCGAAAAGTAGTTCTTCCCGAACGTTTTCAGGTCTTGTATATATTGTATATAGAGGTTGGCATGAAATGCTTCTTGTTGTATATTGTATAGTTTAATAGTAATTAATTATACTGACTTATAATCTATTGGGGGTGCTTGTAGTGTATGATTACAGTGATCCTAGATACTGCTAAGCAGTCTTTGGTCAACTGCCATCTCATAACCTAATTAGCTTATAGGTATTAACCAATCACTGTTGTATCTGGAGTGACATCACTTCCCATGATGCACTCCACCTAAAGTTATATAAAAGCTTGCAGCTGCCATTTAAGCTGCTGCTCACTTAGAACCCACAACCTGTAGTGGTGTCCTTTATTTAAGACACAGAACATTACACCAACCATTCTAACATGCACACGACATTCAATACAAATCACCCCATATTAACATGCACACAGCATCCAATACTAACCACGGGTACGGTTAGGTGTACCCAAAATCAGCATGTGTTTGAGTTAGGGATCCTTACTGATCTCCATAGAAATGTACTTCTGGGTGTATACTTACTACTTCTGTATGAACTGTACGAAAAAAAATGTAAACATTTGGGCAAAGGTAAAACGCCCAAGAAAAAAGGGAAGGTCACGACTGAAACAGTTTTAGATTAAGGGGGTCGGGCGGGAGAGGTGACCTTTATATAAACTTGAGCTCTTACCAGTCATTTTTCAGCCACTATTGTGAATATTCTAAGCGAATTTCCTTTGAGTGTTTGTTGAGCCCGCTGGACCTGTTTTCTGTGCAACCTACGCAACTTTCTATCCAAAAAAAAAAACAAATATGAAGAATACAGACTGGTGGATCCAGTTGCAGCTCGTCAAGTTATAGTATACTTATAGACTTTACCCGCAAGCAAAAGTTACGTGGACCTGTCCCAGATTTTATTGTACCTCAAGGTACGTGTGCTCGCCGGTGATGGAACGGAATTGACAGCTGCGCAAAGTGCTCAAGTCAACATGTCTAATTTATAGCTGCAATCTATGTTCTCGCAAGTGGACACTTTTTTAATGGAAAATTAGCAGCTTCCACCAAGGAACAATTACAGATTTAAAGCTTTCCTGCTAACGCTGCTGAGTTACTCTACCGACGCTAAAACACTCAACTGTATGCTGCCGGGTGGGGTACACCTGCCAAGTGATAGGGACCTTTCCCTCAAAGTGCTCACATAGAGTTAATGGATCGAATGCATCACGATCTAGCCATGCAACCTAGAGTGATTTTAAACAATACAGATATAAAGTTTCGTTTCGTTCCCCACAGAGCCCCATTCCATTTATATCTGATCGCCCACGGTATAGCCACTAACATCAATCCTATTGTTGAGTTTCTGTATGGATTTGGTTTAAGCAAGCTATTACCACACTCAGATTTTAATTAGCAGACTAAAAAAGAGCTGACATCCTGGGATGTACTTAGTTTACCCGAAAATAGCACTACAGGGTATTTGTTACAGGTTGACCTTGACTATCAAGATAGCATACACGATGCTTACGCCGATTATCCCTTAGCGGCTGAAAATATTGAAAAAACGCCTAGAATGCTATCATTATTTAACTCTAACCTAGCTCCACCTAGTACCACCTTGTTAAACTTGTTCCTCATTTAGGTCCACGCAAAGATTATGTCTGTTATCACAAAAATCTAGTTTATTACCTGAAACATGGAATGGATTTAACTAAAATTACCAAAGGGATCAAGTTTACTGAATGAGCGTGGCTTAAGCCGTATATCCATTTCAATCCTGATGACGAAGGCTGCTATGACGGAGTTTGAGAAGAACCTGTACAAGTTTTTTTCGAACACAGTCATTGGAAAATCCATGGAGAATGTTAGGAAACAAATAAACATCAAACTAACAATAGATGAAGCTAAGGCCTTGAGGTTGATAAATTCACCGTCCTTGGATTTATTTCGACATACTGACTCCCGACCACGTCTTATTTAAAATGCACAGACTACATGTACTTCTCAATGACCAATCCACATCGGTTTCAGCACGTTGGAACAATCCAAGCGTGGAGATGATAGGTTTTCACCTAGAATTTATGAAGGAAAGGTACGGAGACAGTTGTCATCTTTTACTGACGGATACAGACATTGTGATGTAGAAGTAGAAACACCTGACATTTACGCAAATATGGACCTATCGTCTCATCTATTCTACACCAGCAATTATCCTAAAGATCATTTTTTGCACAGTAAAATTAACAAGAAAAAATTAGGTACTTTTATTGACGAGACAGGTGGTTTAGCCTGTTGGAGATTATATATAGTACTGAGGTCGAAAATGTATTCATTAGAATGTGACGGGTGTGTAAAAAGGTTGGGATAGGCATACAGAGGAATGTATTGAAAGATGTTGTAACGTGCGATGATTATTTGTCTTGTTTACGTACACACAAAACTATTAGGAGTTTTAAGCACGAACTTTTTACTGTCTTGCCCAAAAAAGGTTGGTCTGGAAAGTTTTGATTCAAAACGTCACATTTTAGTTGATGGTGTTAGGACGTTACTGTACTATCATTTGTTACTTTGACAGTTATTTTTTTCTGTATATACATTGACTGCTTTTGTAAATAGATTAGCTTCGCTTGAACGGATCATTTGTAAATATATTAGCTCTTTAGATGACCGTAGAATGTCTGTACTTGTTCCTGCTTGAATAAACTTTGATACAAAAGTTTGTAGTTAGTTTTGTTTCAAACTATTCATACGTTATTGGTTTCTGTTAATGGGTATTTACATTCTCCTCAAGTCTGTTGGCATGGCTTTCATGTTACACGTATCTTATTCTGTTTTGGTTGAGTGTGTGAAAGAAAAGGAGGAAGGAAAGTCTTTTCATTAGTATGGCTTGATTAACCAAACTCCACCCTTATAAGGTCATCACATACTGTCGCCAGTCATGTGATACTGGTGCCAATTTAGGCCTGATCAGTATTTACATTCTCTAATGTGTTATTCTAATAGCTGTGTGGTTGTAGAATGGAAGAACACGTTTTATATTGTTTGATCACTCTGAAACCGAAACTGACGCCATTTTGGGGTGCCACCATCTTGAATCGTGAGGTCACTACCAGTTGGTCATGTGGCCTTCCCTAGTATGCTACACCTGTGACGTCACTACCGTGCTGGTGTACTTGTACACTACTGTATACTTGTATACTTGTACACTACTGATATCGGCATTGCCACCTTTTTCAGTAGAGTCCACAACATTCAAAGACGTGCTGCTGATATTTAAACTGACTAGCAACATTTTTTTTTAAAGTAAGCGATTGTTAAGGATTTTTAATTCGTCTTGCTAAAAAAAATAAGTAAGGTGCAAGTGAATAATTTTTTTCTTGGGGATTTTTTTCTGGGGATGTTTTTCCAAGGGATTTTTTTCTGGGGATTTTTTCTGTTGATCATTTTTTCCAGGATTCAGTGAAGTAAAGGGTTATGCCTTAAATCTGATAAGTTCCATTTCAGTGTCAAGAACCCCATTTTTGACATTACGGTGACTGTGAGCTGTAGTGTATTGGACAATGAAATATACACTGCATGAAAAGAGATTTGGCTTTAACAGTAGCACTATACTTATAATTATTTTAACACTGAGAATGAATGAATTAAAATTTTTTTACACATAAAGGCAATAAGGTTTTTTGAATGGATAAGATATCATCCTCTAACACTGGTCCTACATTTAAAGGAAGATAAAAGACAAAAAGTGGCATTAAAACAAAAAGACCTAAAAACACTTTAAGTAGCCCGAAAGATCGCACTTCTCCAGGCCACTCTTAAATTGGCTGAGACTCGTCGACCCCACCAGTGCTCCCCCTGTGGGCTGGGGGTAGAATAGGCCCACCGTACCCCTGCGTGTCGTAGGAGGCGACTAAAAGGAAACCCAAGATCACGGTTTGCTAGTGTGCCAAGGGTTTTTAGTCCGTCTTGAACACTAGCAACCTCAACACTACGGTTTGCGAGTGCGCCTACGGTGTGTATGGCGGGCAGGTTTAACACCCGTCGCAAGCACTAGTCCGAAAGAGGTGAAGGGACATCCAGACAAACCGGGCCCGGGGTGGCTGCTTAGAGGATGTTTGGCGGTTTGAATCCCCTTTTGGGTTTGATTCCGATTTGCCCATTCTGGCCACTGGGCTTTTCATCCTCATCCCCCAGCATGTTGGCCGTGTGCTGCAACCTAGTAATCCGTGGAGGCGGAGATCCAGGCTTTCGGGCTTTGGCTCCTTATTCCGGAGGACGGGTGGCCTGGGCGAGCCAGCCTAAGGTAAATCGGCTATGACTTTTCGGGTCCTGTCGTTGTGGGGAGGCGGCTTGTGCTGTATCCATCTGCATCACGGACCCGAACTGTTTGGGTTATCGAGGGAGGTGGTGTGTACGGCTTCCTTGGTGGCCTCGCCTCTCGGCATGCTTAGGCTGCCACCTCACCGAGATAGACGGCGGTGTTAGCTTCCTGGTGCAGGGCCCTGGATATGCGGCTTCCGGCCCTGCATCACCCGAGTGCCGCGCGGGGTTTTTCTTTTCTGGGGGGCGCACCGCCGCGACTTCTTTTTGCTCTCCGTGGCAACTTCTTCTCCCCCCTCCCCCGCAAAAATTTCTTCCCCCAAAAATTCTTCCCCTCCTCGCCGCACTAGCAAGCGCCAGAGGAGGGAACCTGAGATGGTTGGGCCTGGTGCCCAGTTACTGGACATTAGTAAGAGTCGGGACCAAGTCCCGAAGTTCTTGGTGGTGACAGGCGAGGGCCGAGATGTTACACAACTCGGTCCGTTCGCTGTCCACAAGGCACTCAAAGGGATCTGTGGTTCCGATCCGAAGAGTGTCTCTCGGCTCCGTGCTGGGGGATACCTTGTGGAGGTTGCGGATGGGGCTCAGGCAAAGAGGCTTTTGAAGGCGGGTGCACTGGGGTTATGCCCGGTGCGTGTGGAGCCGCATCGTACCTTAAACAGCAGCAAGGGGGTCGTGACGTGCTTTGTTTTGAGGGGTCTCAGCGATGATATCATCCTGGACGAACTCAAGTCACAAGGCGTTACGGCTGTGAAGCGTTTGACGCGGAAAGGTGAGAATGGTGCCCAGCCAACTGACACCTTTTTCCTGACCTTTGATACGCCAGTTGCACCGCAGCACATTACTGCCGGTTACCTGCGGTTGAAGGTCAGGACTTATGTTCCGAATCCAATGCGGTGTTTCCGCTGTCAACGCTTCGGCCACACCAGCGGCTCGTGTAAAGGTAAGCCTACCTGTGTTAGCTGTGCTCAGGCAGCCCATGAAGGCGCTGATTGTGCTGGCCCAGGGCAGTGCATCAACTGTGGTGGTCAGCACCAGGCCTCTTCGCGGGACTGCCGTGTTTATTTAGAGGAACGTCGTGTGCAGGAATTGAAGGTGAAGGACGGGCTTTCCTATTCGGAGGCCCGGAAGAAAGCTAAACTATCGGCAGCACCAATGACCAGATCTTTTGCACAGGTGTGCAGTGCGCCATTGCCTGGCCCAGTTAGTGAGTCTGCTGATTTAGCGGATTTGCGTGCTGAGCTCAGGTCTTTGACGAGGACGGTAGGCATGCTTGTTACTTTGTTGACCCAGCAACATCCATCTTTGCAGGGTCTTTTGGGTTCTTCCAAACCGGTTGATGCCTTGCCGTCGACATCTGCCCAGCCTGCTACTGTTCCTGTTCCTGTAACTGTTCCTGTTCCTGTAACTGTTCCCAGGCAGGTTAAGGCTGTAGTTAAGCCTCCTCCTGCCCGGAGTGCACCACAGAAAGTGTCGAAGAAGGCTCCTGCTGGTATATCCTCAGCACCACCCGTGAGGAAGTTGCCACCAGGAGAGAAGGTGAAACAGTCGTCGAACAACCAGCTTGCTGAGGGGTCCATTGCGTCCCCTCCACAATTTGATCCTCCTTTACCCATGGAGCAGGGAGATATTTCCTGTTCCACTTCTCCTGGGCTTTTTCCTCCTTCCAAGGACAACTTCGTTCTGGACCTCACTCCGGCTTTTGATTCGGGGGAGGATTCAGATGTTTTCGGGTCGCCCAGGGGAGGAGTTGAGGAGGATGATTCAGTCTTAAGCCCGTCCTAATGCCTGCGCATTCCATCGTTCAGTGGAACTGCCAAAGTTATCGGACCCATGCAGAGGAGCTGCGGCTGCTTTTGTCGCATTGGCGACCTCTGTGCTGCTGCCTTCAGGAAACTTGCTTCAAGGCGTCGGATAATCCGGTTGTTAGGGGTTACTCTGTCTATCGTCTGGATGCAGACCCTGTGCCACGTGCACATGGTGGTGTTGCAGTGCTGGTTCAACACTCTCAGCCGCATGCCAGTGTGCCTCTGCACACTCGATTTCAGGCGGTAGCAGTTCGAGTTTCTTTTCAATTCGATATTACTGTCTGTTCGGTTTATTTACCGCCGGATGAGGTCTTTGGGGTTGGTGACCTGGAGGACCTGGTTCGCCAGCTTCCTGCCCCGTTTCTCCTGCTGGGCGACTTTAACAGCCACCACGTCCAGTGGGGAGGACCTAATACTGACAATAAGGGCAGGATCCTTGAGGAGTGGCTGCAAAGCGGGTACGCTTGCATACACAGCGATGAAACCGACAACACAACGAACAGGGCCACGGGCAATTGGTCAGCGGTGGACTTAGCCTTTTGCTCCCTTGCCGTCCCAGTTCACTTTACTTGGGCTGTCACTGCCGATCTGCATGGAAGCGATCACCTCCCCGTTGTGTTGTCCATGACACAAGGGGGTTCTGTGGCTTCCAGGCCAGCCCGGTGGGCGCTTAGACGTGCTGAATGGTCAGCCTTTGTTGAGGCTGCTGTATTTCATCGTGCGGTTGGGGACTTTTCTGATGTGGATGAACTCTCAACTCATTTCGCTGACGTGGTCCTTGCTGCTGCTCGTGCTACTATCCCGCGTTCGTCCACACAGCCGCGGCGGGTTCCTGTTCCGTGGTGGACGCCTGCTTGCGGGCATGCTATTCGGGCCCGCCGGCGAGCGTTGCGTGCATTTACGGTCAACCCAACTACTGACAACTTTGTAGCCTTTAAGCGTTGTCGTGCCCGTGCCAAGTATGTCATCCGTGAGGCTAGACGTGCTTCGTGGACAGCTTATGTTTCGTCGATCACGCGCTCCACGCCTTCTCAGCAGGTGTGGCGGAAGGTGCGCCAGATCTCGGGGAGGAACGTGTCTTCCCCGGTTTCACAGCTGAAGGTGGCGAATTCCGTGATCTCTTCTGTGCCGGATATCGCCGACTGTCTTGCGTCTGCGTTTGCGCGGGTCTCGAGTGATAACCATTATGATCCTGGTTTCCTCAGAATAAAGCGTAGAGAAGAGGCTCACTCTCTAGACTTTCGCTCCGACGGGCTAGAGGAGTACAATTTACCGTTCACCAGGCAGGAATTTGTTTCAGCTTTGTCCAAGTCGCATGACTCCGCCCCAGGGCCTGATGATGTTCACTATCAGCTGTTGAAACATCTGCCTCTTGCCTCCCAGCAGTTCTTGCTGGAGATGTTCAACCGTGTGTGGGCAGAAGGCTCTGTTCCGGCAGCGTGGAGGACAGCAGTGGTCATCCCGATTGTGAAACCGGGCAAAGACCCTACTGCTCCTTCCAGTTATCGCCCAATCGCTCTGACTAGCTGTGTCTGTAAACTTATGGAACGGATGGTCAGTGAGAGGTTGGTCTGGGTGCTGGAATCACGCGGATTCTTATCTGCGTCCCAGTGTGGCTTTCGACGTTTTCGGTCAACCATCGATCATCTGGTTGCCCTTGAATCGGAATTGAGGGAGGCTTTCCGCCTGCGTCAACATCTGGTTCAGGTTTTCTTT
>JAHWFP010023463.1:0-17104 GCA_023313725.1 Lithobius niger
TATTATCTTAATCAGTAAAAACTTAGGTTGATATACTATACAGGGTGCCGGGGGCGCACCCACCCCCTTTTTTGGGGGGGGGGGGGGCCAGACAAGGAAAATTTGCCGACTGATCCACTCCACTTCAGCTAGGGGGTCTGGGGGAGCGCTATGAGCTACTCCAGTGGAGACCGGGGCGAAGCCCCAGAAGCGGACGGATTTTTAAATATTCTAAGACATTTCCTGGCGTCAAACAATACTTTTTTAGACACTTCTAGGATCCACAAAAGGTAAAGAAAATAAATGAACCGTAGGGAGAGCTTTAAAAAAAAACTCTTTCCCATGCCCTGACTAAGGGCATATGCAGAAATTTAGCTTGAGAAGGAGCTGATTTTTCTAAAAAATCGAAGGAACTTTTTTCTTATTTTTTTGCACGTCTTCATAGACTTTTGGTTAGTGGATCATACCTCCTCCCCTCCACCGGCCGGAGCCTCGTGGAAAGCGATAAGAAAAATGGCAGGAGATCCTGTGCTTGGCTGTAACAGTGCTCTGATGGAAACTATATTCCCGTTGGAAATCATTAACCAGTTCGTGTAATAAGGCACACAAAAATGCGAAATGTGATCGAAGGAATAATAGACTAAAGAGAGGGATTGATTTTTGCATGGCAGGAAGCATCTTACAGGTACCGTTATGAACAAAAGGCAACACACAATCACACTTTTGTTTTATTCAAGAAGTTACCTACTAAATACAGTGCTTTTTCGATGTGTCTTGACTAGTAGTGAATTACATTTTTTAACTGCACACGTTTTTAACTGTTCCTTTCTCTTAGGTGGGGGGGGGGGTGGTCCTAACGGTGACTTTAGAAGAACGATGGATCCATGATGCATATACATGAACTGACTGCCATACCTACTGCAATTTTTTACGTACGAAAATCTATCAATTTAATTAATAATAGGACCAAGTTTCGTTTCTGTAGTGTAGTGCGTTTTTTTTTTGTTTATTCCAACCTTCATACTATTACGACCATTTTCAACTTAACAGCAATGGATGAAGAAATTTTTCCGTAATGTTCAAATATCACGATGCAACACAGGAATAATATAAGTACTTCCGTGAAAGCTGCTCCTTTTCAGCAATTTTTGATAGAAATGTATAGCTATACTACATTCGGTATTTTAACTAAGCCTATCGTTATGATAGTTCTCTGTATATTACGTGAGCAAGGAAACCTTTCAGTTTTAGTATTCAACAAACAACTTTTTTTTTTTTTTTAGCTAGAATCGGCAAATGTAATTTTTATGGTAAAAAGTTTTTATAGTCAAGGGTTCCTGTTAACTTTGTATTTTGTTTATAACCAATACCTAATTGCTCGGTTGGCTGTTAAAGTAAGCTGAGTGAGTTCCTAGTTTGGATCACTCAAGCCAGCAAATTGAAGAAATTTTAGATCGTGGCTTTTTTTCTGCGTTGGCTTTTCTTGAGGCTATCTCAAAAATAGTTTGATGGAACAGCATTTTATTTTACTTGCACAGTTTTTCTTTTGTGGCAACGGTTATTTTTATTTTTATAATCACTATCAAAATGACAGTACTTTCATATTCGTGACATTCCAACTTTATTCTTTTTCCTTGACCTATTGGCTTCTAAGCAGATATCCTAACGCGTAAATCGGGCAATAGTCGTGGTGCCGACTGAGGCTGTTGATCAATCAGAAGGCAGTGGTGTGGTGCCGACTGTTTAATCTGTTGATAACGAATGAACTCGTCTCTCTTGGGAGGAGGGGATCTTTGAAGAGGCATCCACTCTATAATCCATCATATTCCCTTCGTTTGTTACCGTACCCAAATGCTATCAAGGTCAAGGTCACTAAACAAAACTAGAATATGTATGTAAACAAGAATTTATAAATTCTGGATATAAATACTAAGAGAAAAATTTACTTTTTATTTAAAAATTGCATGCATAAAGTCGGATCACAGTTAAAAATGCTGTTAACTGTCGGTATCATAACGTCTCTGAGCCACAGGCAGCTTTGATTTTGCCGATTTTTGCCGACTTGAGAAAGGTTGGGGGGTGGGGAGTGGGCAAGCTGCTTCCCCCCTTGCCCCCATTCGCTACGCCCCTGCAGGGTGAAGCAAAAGTCTGGTCATACGCAAATAACTGCCGTTACAGTGGTCCTATGTTAATTCTGAAGACATATTTGTAATGTAAGTCAGATATGGTGAAGCCAATGAAGACATTTGCAATGACCTTGAAAACAGTATTCAAGGTTATCCAATTTCTATCTTCCAAACGGCACAAGATACAGAACAAAAGTAAATTACAAAGTTGCACGTGAGCATTAAACATGACAAACTACGCAAACAGATTGAAAATCAGAGCATAATTACAATAGTTACGAGGAAAACAAAATAGCAACAATGTCTTACTTGAACGTTTTAACTGCTAAGCAGTGAAGCTTAGGGGCTGCCTCTACAAGAGAGTGCACGTATGTGATCCGAGTCTTTCCTTCATCAATCAATGCAAGTAAATGAGTGTAGTTCAGGATGAAATAAAAAAATACAACGTATGATACGGTTTCGACCTAAAGTATTGAGCCATCAGTCACAACACAGAAAGTCACGGTCAGTATGTGATTATTTGCTGATTTTACTTTTTTTTCTGCAGCCGATGCCCCTTTGAGTGACATCCAGCCTGGTCACAATAATTGCTAAATGCAAAGCGCATTGTTGTTACGAATGCTTACACTTCATTTCTAAAAGTCGGAAACCCCTGGGCATTCACATATACGAATGCCCGCACTTTTTAATAGCTTCATGAATCATTTTGGCATTACAGATTACTTCCATTAAGGAGTAAATTATAGTTTTATGCTGAATAGGGCACAACTGACAAGAATAATTTGCAACACTGGCTCATCCATAGAAGTAGTAGTAGGGAAAAATGCAGAGCAACCCTTTTCGAGCAGCCCATCGGGAAAACCTTGTGCGGATGGCCCCTTTACCACACTCTTATTTGAGTAATTTTTGCAGGTTTTTTTATACAGTGTAGTTGATGTTTTGTTCACCTGATTTATCTCGGGGGGAGGGGAGGACAAAATTATGTAACTTTCTAGCGTGTGGGTTGGCTTGGGACTAGTTTAGCGAGTGGTTGGTATAAAAGGCGCGGATAATTTCCATAGGTCTTATATCAGCGATGGCTACCAAGTACGACGTGGTTTTGAGGTTCCAGTGCAAGAAATGCAAGGTTGAGTTTTTATCTCGGGAAGAGGTGGAAACTTATTTGCAGAAGCCTTGCGTGGTAAACTTTACTTGTCTTGATTGCAGAGGACTCAATTCTTCCTACGATGAATTTTTGGCACACTACGACCGAAGCGATGAAAAATTAATTATGCCCGAAAAAATCAAGTTTGGGGGTATATATTGTTGCGAAGCTTGTTGGAAGTATTTCCCTGATTTGGAACAAGCTGTAGTTCATACCAGAATTTCGCATTAGTCCAATCTTCTACCGGTGAACGAAGCGACGGTTTCGACATTGGAAGATTAAAAAAGGACCAACGATGGTTGATGAAGAAGAAAAACGTGAACTTCCAATGTCTGACAATGGCATTTTCTTGTGTCAGTACTGCGAAAAGACGTTCAGAAAGAACGCATATAAACGGAGGCACAAAAGGCGTCACAAAGGTAAATGTAACGTGAGCTGCAAATCGTGTGGTGTGACTTACTCTATCTATAGATCGCATATGAACGACACAAGTGTAGAACAACGTGCGAGGGAAATTGGAGCGTCTTCAAAAAAGAGACATAAATAGTCTTTTCCTAAGCTCAAACCTCTGTTGAAGAAAGAAATAATTTTTCAAATATGCACAAATTTCAACCTCGTAGTCAACAACATCAGATCTCTAGTTGTGCTTATAGTAGAGGATACTAGAATCGGCTGGGCCTTGTCCTACATGATTCAGGATTTGAAAGACAAGACGGAGGAGACCGGAGATCCAGGACTTGAGGTGTGGCAGTTCAGTTTGGATTTAGGGGGGTTTGATCTCCTGCGTGATGCTTTCAATAGTTGCTTCTTGGCTTTCAAGCGGGATTTTACGCAGGATGAAATGCAATACGAGCCCTTGATTTTGTTGGAACGGTACGAGGATAAATATTGAAATCTTTTAGAACAATGTCAATGTCTTATGGTAAACAAAAAAGCTCAAATTGGATTATGCATTCTCTTCGAAAAAGTGACGGATAATACGGAAACTATTAAAGCTTATTTGAACTCCAACATGGCCAGAGTGGGAAGCAAACAGGTTCTCTTGGAAATGTCAAACAAGATTCTACATTGTATTGGTCAGTTTGCCGTAGAAGGAAGTGGATGGGTTGTCAAGCAATGCATGTACACTGAACTAGGCGTTGGAATCTATAGACCCTTTGCAGGGAAAGGTTACATATCACTCCCCAACAAGCTCAAACTACCTCCTGATATACTGGTCAATGTGCGTAGTGAGGATGATAGATAATTTCTGTGGTTTGTGTTGGCTTGTATACACCCTGTTCCATCTTTGCAACATGATTGGGATACGAAACATTGCCTTCCTCGTGCGCATGAGTTAGTTGTCGGTATGTTGGACAAATACCCCGTTCCTTTATCCAAGATTGCGGCGTTCGAAAAGGCCAACAACATTTCGGCATCTGTTTTTGGTTTCGAGGATGATGCACCTTGCGTTTATCGTGTGGGTTCCTTACTTGACAGTAAGTATCACGTTGACGTGCTTCTTCTCGACGAACACTACGTGATGATAAAAGATTTCAACAAATTCATCGCGAGTTTCAACCCCTACAGAAACTTGAAATATATTTGCAGGTATTGTCGACACGGTTTTCAAAATCGTTTATTGTATGAAAACGACCACCTTCCTTCTTGTGAGGGAGTTCCATTTCAAAAGACCTCATTGCCCAACAACGATGTTATCCGGTTTGAGAATTTCAAGAACGAACTCAAAAAGTTGTACTTAGCCATTGTGGACTTTGAAGCAGCACTTCAACCAGTCTCCAGTTGTGATGGAAACGATACATACACCAGAGTTAACCACATACACCAAGCTTGCAGTTTTGCCTTTGTGATTGTGAACCATTCAGGTGAAGTATTTTCAAAAAAGTTGTACAGAGGAGTAGACTGCATGAAGGTTTTCTTCGAATCTATATTAGTGGAGCAGAATAAGTTCGCAACTAATGAAACGTTTACCCCCGGGGGGGGGGGATTGAGGCTTAACCAAGGAGCAGTGGTTGCTGTACAAAAGCTGCGGTGTGCCATCTTTACAAACACGGTGCATTTACCCCTCCCCAAGAAAAGTTTAACGGGTTTATGATAGTACGAGACCAGGACCATATCACCGGTGAATTTAGAGGTGCCGCGCACAGCAAATGTAACTTTGTGTACACTTTGAACAAAAAAATAGCGGTTGTTATGCATAATTTCGAAAAATACGACAGTCATTTCGTCATGAAGGCTTTGAACTCGTTTAAAGGTTTGAACGCTCTGCATAGTGTGAGGATCATCGCTAAGAACAAGGAAAGAATTAGCAGCATGAAATTAGGCAGTTTTACTTTCATCGATAGTCTAGCGTTTATGACGGCATTGTTGGAAACTTTAGCTTCGAACTTAAAGCGCTTCAGCGTTACAGACAAACTTTTGGAAGGTGAATCGATGGAACTCATGCAAGGCCTTAGGCGAAAAGGTGTATTTCCGTACGAATAACTTACAAACGTGGAAGTTTTTGAAGAGGAGTGTTTACTTCCCCTGTCAGCGTTTACCTCATTGTTGAAAGGAGCGATCTGCTCCGAATCTCATGACCACTAGATGAAGATTTGGAATTTAGGCAAATGCAAAACATTTGGAGATTACCACGACCTGTATTTGTGGATAGACGTTGGGCTTTTAGCCGATGTCTTTGAAAATTTTAGAGCGACGAGTTTGGCTAGTTACGGATTGGACCCCTCCTATTTACATTTCTACACCCTGCCTATCTTGGAACGCGGTGCTCAAGAGGACGGGGGTGTCTTTGTATCTCTTCACTAAAATTGACATGCACTTTATGGTGGAAAAGGGTATAAGAGGCAGTGTCTCGTTTGCCAACAAACAACCCATATATACCATCTACCTTCGACCCTGATAAAAAGAATTCTTACATCATACTTTTGCACTTCATCAACTTGTACGGTTGTGTAATGTGCGAGTATCTGCCGACTGGAGATTACGAATGGGTGCCAGAGGATGAGCTTGAGGATATAAATCTCAATAATTATGGAGATGATAGTGATATGCGGTTGATATAAGAAGTGGACTTGGAATACCCAGAGATGCTTCATGCATCGCATACTGATTTTCATTTAGCCCCGGAGCACATGAAAATAACAAAGTCTACTTTCTCTTTTCAACCGTCGTGCAATAGAGGACTTGCAGTTAACGTACAGCAAAGGCCTGAAGCTAACCACTAACCTTTTCCCAAAGAAAAAGTACGTGGTGCATTATAGGAATTTGAAATACTACCTTTCTCACGGCACGGTTCTGAAGAAAATACACAGTGCAATCAGTTTAAGCAAGCGCCTTGGTTGAAACTTTACATCGTGTTTAATAACAAGAAACGGCAAGTGGCTACTAACGATTTTGACAAAAATCTCTACAAACTGATGAATAATTCTATTTTTGGGAAGACGATCGATGACAAACATAAGAGAAACAACGTCTTGATAGCAGTGACGAAAGAGAAAGCTATCAAAAAGCATCTGACCCACGTACCACGAATTTCACTTCTCTAAGCGAGGATTTGGTAATATTTACAAAGATCCCCGTAAACATTATTTTGGACAAGCCCATCGTGGTTGGTTTTAGCGTCTTGGAATTGTCAAAGTTATTAGTCTACTGGTTTCACTACGACCACATGATGAAAAAGTAAGGACCGGGGAGATGTAAACTCCTAATCACGGATACGGATAGTTTGTGTTATTCGATAGAAATGGACGATGTTTACAAAGATATGGAAGAGGATGAGTGGTAGTTCCACACATCGGACTACCCCAAAGATCATTTTGTACACTCCGACATCAACAAAAAAGTATAGGAAAGATGAAAGACGAGAGCGAGGGTTGCCCTATTTCATAGTTTTTAGGTTTAAAGTCTAAGCTCCACAGCGTTTTACAATCAGATGGAAAGACCAAAATGACTTGCAAAGGCATTTAGAAGCACAAGTCTTTCACAAAAGGTACAAAAATGTGCTCTTCATTAATAGCATCGTAAGAACTCTAGGATCTTATATTCGTTCTGAGGCGCACGAACTAAAAACCGTCACTATCAACAAGTTGGCTTTCAGTCCGTAAGACGATCAGTACTCTCTCCTATGGCACATGAATGAAGCTTAAACTATCTATATTATCCGTCCAGCTGTTGTATTTGGAATCATAGCCTGTCCATTTAACGAAATAAAGCATTTCCCCGTAATACATGCTCCACTAGAAATAAATCTGAACTAGGGTTTTTTGAATTTCCTTTTGTAGAAGCCTCAGAGTAACGGTTCACCCGACTCATCCTACAAAAGATACATAACTGGTTGTGTTTTTTGAACTTTACAGCTCGTGAATACTTCGTTGGTAAAATTTTGCAAATATCCTTTATCGAAAATTTTTTTTACTTTAGATATTCTGACTTTATTTCCTACATCAATTTGGGTTTCTTTAGCAGTCATTTAGGACTAGTTCGTCTCAGCAATACTTCGTGACGTCTGGTTACTTCCCTAGGTTTCAGTTTTGTGACTGAATGAACCGTGTTGTTGTAATACGAAACCAACTCGTAGATAATGTGTATCCACTTTTAATTCCCCTGTCTGGCGAATCTTTTCCACATTTGAGTTTTCAGCACTCTGTTGAAACGTTCTACCACGCTCGCTTTTTTTTCACAGTAAGTAGGGTACATGTTGATGTTATGACGCCTAAGTAGCACTTTGAAGTCTTTATTGTAGAACTCACTACCTAAATCTACTTGAAATTTTTTTGGGGGGAATTGCTCCTGCGAGTATCTTCATGAAAGATTTGGTAACGTATACATCGGATTTAGATTTAAGAGGAATGACCCAAGGAAACTTGGACATAATGTTAATGCACATCAGCAGGTAGTTAAACCCTTTATTTAAGTTAGCATATGGCATCATTTCAGCCAAGTCAGCTTGCCATAGATCTTTTAGGCCCAGTACAATCACTTTCCGTCTTGGAAAATTTTTCAACGTTGGTTTGTGAAGTTCGTTTACGAGTTGATCCATTTTTTTTATTTCCCATTCCGAACCTGAGTTTTGTTTTCATAATTTTCTTAACGATGGAAGCAGCTAGTTTTCTCTCCATGCCAGAGACGGATTCTCTCTCACTCATTGAGCTTTTGAAATGAGAACTTCATCGGCGGCGTGTAGATCTTTAAATCCAAGCTTGCAGCGTAAGCTATATCGTGTTCTTTGCAAGCTTCATCTAGTTTACTTATTCCAGGATCTTCTCATGCCAGTCACTTATTCAGTTGATAAATTTGATGAAGTATGCTTTCTTTGTACCACATACATCGCAAAATACTATCTCCATCGGCCTGTAGTTTCGTGAAGTTATAGAAACTGGGGGTTTCGACTGGTTAGAAGTCGACCGTTTACATTTAACACAATATTTCATCTTGATTTTTTTACGGTTGCTCTTTTTTTTCTATAGTACAATCTTTTTTCATTCTGAGTATATCTCTTTAAAAAAGAGACAACATGGATTCCTGATCGATTATTCTAACTGGCAAAGACTCCGACTTGAAAAGTAATCTAAACTCACCCATCCAATTGGACTTGGGAAAAAATTACGAACTGGCTCTGTTTAATTTAGACACTTATAATAAATAGCATACACAACATCATCTAAAAAAATAACAAAATTCAGTACACAACCGATGCTAGTGCCCCCCTGGCAGAAAGCGTTAGTAAGTCCCGATGCTTACGAAATCGAGGATTTGAATAAATTTCTCAAATCAGCGATAGATGGAATGGTCACAACAAGGATGCCATTACGATTCTCCCGAATTTAACACTTTAAGAACCAACTTGATAATTACCGATCCGAATTACGGAATATCTTATTCGGGTGACAAGAGTTTGACTCAAGTCTCAGGCCAACGAGCCGTTGGATTTAAATGGAAAGACGCTAACGATGCATCTTTATGTCAGATCTAAAAATTAAATAAAAAAGGATAAAAATGCTCATGTTTGGAAAAAAGGGAAAGGACTCTTTCTTAATTTAAACTCTAATAATAAAAAAACAAACGGTTTGACACCTAGAAACAAAGCTTTCATCAAATTCATAACAACACCAAGAAAATGAGCGTAGTAGAAAATTACTTAAAAATCAACGAACCCTTGGTGTACGATTCATCGGTTGAGTCTTTACATCGACCACGAATACAATCCTATTGTTGGTACCAATCTCAACAACACAAATTCAGAAATCCACATACGTGTAGAAAACCAAGATTTATTTCTGCACGTTGCCAACAGTTACTCCTGATTAAAGGGAGGTTACGGAAGGATGATGACTCGGCTTATGCCGACGCTGAAGTAGCCGCGTTGATTAATAATGCTCCCATGTTCCTGTTTTCTAATATCTTGGTGATAAACACGTCGACAAGTTAATTTATCCAGGGTTCGGTACTCTGATGAAGGGACTGCTCACTTACGGTTCGGCGGCGCAACCGGCTTCTGAGCGCTGGGCAGTGCGGCTTCAGTCGCGGCCGAACTAACCAATAATTTTGGATTCAAACAGCAGCACGCGTCCATCATTTTTTAAACAACTCCCAAGGGAAGCTTTACATTCGCCATCCCTCTAAAACACGACATGGGATTTTTCGAAAATTACGATAAGCTAATCTACGTAACTAAACATGTGCTCACACTCATGCGAGCGAGCAACACTAACACCATCTTCAAAGCAGTGGCCACCGCCAATGGCAAAGTCGTTCTAAATAGCATTAGCTGACAGGTTCCCTATGTCACGGCCACGGACCAGCAAAAACTTAAACTCTACAATCTCATCAACAACGGAGTGACCATGGATTTAGGATTTAGGCACTGGCATTATGATAGCTGGGAGCTCCATCAAAATACCAGCTTCACTTGGCACGTGTTGACTTCGTCTGCGGTCCAAAATCATACGTGGATAGTTCTAGATTTTCAAACTAACAGGCAGGACTCTTTAGTCAATAACCCGGCTGTGTTCAGAAACTACAGTTTTGCAAGATGCTCATGTGACTCTTAATTCTGAGCGTTATCAGTTTTTCGATTTGAATTCTAATTTTGTGACTGGAGAGCAGGCTGGTTTCTGCAGAATGGCGTAGAAATTTAGGCAGATGTGCTATGACAGCAACGACTTACGTTTCGACTTGCTTCAGTTCAAGAAAGACTATCCCTTCATGGTGTTGGATTGCTCCAAACAGTCCGAGAGGCTTCAATCTGGAATCGTAGGCATACAATTCAAACTGAAGTTTAGGGCTCAGTGCCAGCTCACACTACTAGTCGCACCCTGCTCATCGGGGACAGGAAAATGAATCTAAACTTGGACAGAGGCAAAGTCGAAGTTGTTTATTAAATAATAATGATAATAATAATAAAAAAGACAATATGGCACTCAAAACAAGATCACGAAAAGAAAGGCGGCATTTTGCCTTTAGCGTTGTTAAGACTGATTTTTTCCTGTTTTGGAGGGTTGCCGGGAGAGACTTCTGGGATGGTGTCTACCGTAAAAAAAGCGCAGAACAGTGCACAAATTCTGGCTGAACTCGTGAGATCTCACAAGCAAGTGGAAGGTTCTGGCTCGAAGAAAATAAATTAAGCAAAAAACGAACCAAAAAAAATTGTCCCATGGCAGAGGTCTTTACTTAAGGCCACCCAGGGTTTAATCGACTTTGATAAACCTTTAACAAACTTTAATTTAAACGAATTGGCTAGAGTGATGAAAATTCCACAATTTAGAGTTACTTTTAGTAGAGACACGCTTTCTTTAAAACTTAGGCCTACTGGCGAAATTGGAATCGTTAACTTGCACCCTGTTATTTCGATAGTTTTGGCAACATGGGCCCTCCCTGGTCCATGGTTAACTACTGTGGACAGGGAATTAAATACAATTACGAACGCGTACAAAACTTTGACCAGATATGGTGCGGTCAATTTTGCTTATTTTTTCTAAGTGCCTTCTCTAAGACCCGTAATTACGAAGCTGTTTTAGACAGGATGAAATGAGTTAAAAAGTGACGTGTAAATCTAACTGGAAATAAATGTCTTCTGTTTGAAAATCTTTGAGCGCGTGTAACGCGATGTCCGAATTTTTTTATATTTTGTAAGGAATGTTAAAAATGCTAGTTGTTGATTGCTCGTGCTTTATTTTAGTTAAATAAAATCAAAAAGGTCAAAAAGGTTTTCGTTCCTGCTTTACATTTAGCAACGAGTTCTATGCGGGGGGGGGGGGGGGTTGACCCTCCTGAATGTTATTGGTGTCGACGGCCACATACGGTCTGGCACTTCCTTGTTGATTGTCGCCATCTTGATGGTGTTCGTCGTCATTTCCATCTTCCGCATGACATTGCACGTCTATTGGGTGATAAGTCTGTCCTCCAGTACGGTGTTTTTCAATTTTTGCAGGAGGTACAGATGTATGACAAGATTTAGATTAGGGGTTTGAATAACATCTCTGTAATGTGTGGTGCATTGGCAACCCGGACCAGTGCACTGTGACTGAAGTTGGCGCTAATGACCAAGCTGTCGACGCGCCATTAAGCCTCAATCCCCCCCCCCGAGTTTTATGCTTGGATCGCCGCAACATAAAATTGCTTTACGAATTAAACCGGAACTAGTACTTATGAAGCTTGAAAAAGGTCCTGAATTAACGAACCAGGCGACTTCTTGAGCCAATAGGCTTTTCATGCTGAAACTGTTTAGCATGAAACAGTTTTCATGCACAAATTTCATCGTAGCCGCATCACTCGGCAAACTAAGTTTGCTTAGATTTCTAATCGATTTGGTCGCGGCATTGAAGTATTTTTTCTGCTCGTCTTGTAACCAGCAGTTGCTGTCGACGAATACTTTGGTAACGGCATCGTTCGGTAAGGTAGGTTCGCTTAGATTTCTAATTGGTTTGTGCATTGCGCTGAAGTATACTTTCTGGTCGTCCTGTTATAAGCAATTACTGTCAACGTACCCTTTTGTTTCCGCGCCCACAGCATGCCGGGGAAAAAGCTACATCCTTAACTTGCTTCTTCTTCGCGTAAAAATTCCCACCAGCTCGTCTAATTACAACATATTTTTTTCGATGCTAGAAATGGCAGAAGCCAACTCGTCAGCGAGAAGAGTAATGGCAGGAGGCAAATCGGTTTTAAGTTTCCGAACATCTGTTTCCAGAATACCGATCTGAGAATAATTTACCGCATTTTCAGAGTCGATGCCGGCTCCAACTTTGGTTAAACGCTTACTTTGCATATCGTAGTTATTTTCTGGTGTCAACACAACCCTAGCCCTGGCTGTCCTCGTGAGTCGACCCCCAACCACTTCACCACCTTCTCCTCTCGTCCTTTTCAACAATTGTACAAACTAATTAACAGACATCGTTTTTAAATACGCAAATCCCCCCCCCCCCCCCCGATAATTTTTTATCAATAACTGGGTTAAAAATGCTGTAGCCAGCAGTACAAGCGAATAAAAACAAAAACCTTAATTTCGGTATCAATGTGGCAAGCACGCGATACCTTCTTCAGAGGATGGTAAAAAATAAAAGTAAAAATTAATTAAATCACCTTCCATTTGTACATAACGGGTATGGCCGAGGTGGCATTTGGATGAACTGCATTGGCACTAAAATAACAAATATATTGACAGATGAATGTATAAAAACACATTAAAAGTTAATAATAAATGCAATGGTCCAAAAATTCACAAAGAGCAAAGTAAATTCACTCATTATTCTACTTACAGTGAGCAGTGTAAAGTAGGGAGTGTGGAATGAACAATGAGGAAAAGAGGAAACGGAAGGTATGCCACCCCCCCCGCTTGTTTTCTTTCCACCTTTTCCCTCTGTCGATACCATCCCCCTGCTCTGGTGCAGGCCCTGGTCTCATTTCTCTCAGTGGAACTTTCCTCCCTTTACTCCCATACCTTCCATTTCCTCTTTTCCCATTGTTCATTCCACACTCCCTGCTTGACACTGCTCACTGTAAGTATAATAATTAGTGAATTTACCTTGCTCTTTGTGAATTTTTGGACCATTGCTTTTATTATTTACTTTTAATGTGTTTTTAAACATTCATCTGTTAATATATTTGTTATTTTAGTGCCAAGGCAGTTTATCCAAATGCCACTTCGACCATACCCGTTATGTACAAATGTAAGGTGTTTTAATTAATTTTTACTTTTATTTTTTACCATCCTCTGATGAAGGTATCGTGTGCTTGCCACATTGATACCGAAATATTAATGTTTTTGTTTTATTCGCTTGTGCTGCTGGCTACAGTGTTTTTATCCAAGTTCTCCATACTGCACAGACAACTTTGTTTTTATCAATAATTATATTTAAAAAGGAATATAGATAAATCTCAAGATGACTCAACCATCCTGGCAAACAAATCTCTCCAATCTCTTGCAAAAAACTCGCTGAAAGTTAAGAACGATAAACGTACAAAGACTAACGATGGTGTAAAGTTTTCTTTGTCTCCTTCCATAGAGTTTAATGATTTAAAGGGTTTGGGGACTTCCGTTTCAAACGAAAAATCAAAATATTAAGGTTGGATTTTGCCCAGCAGTCCGGAAACTCTAAAACTGTTGAAAAATCTTAAAACGTTTATCTGTAAAAAACTAGAAGTCGAATTTGACGATCAGATACCCGTATCCTTGACTACGTTTAATTATCCTTATTCTATACACACGGCTTCTCCATGTTACTCCACTTGCAAAAAGGCAAGTGACTGTGATAAACCGCTCTGTCTGAGAACTTGGGTGTACGAGGATATTCACAAAACTAAAGGGAAAAACTTAACAAAAATATTATTGACAAGCCATGGTTAACTTGATATCTTATAACACTATAAACTTGACGGAAGTCAAATTACTGCAGTGTACGTTACCAACGATACTGCCAGCAACGTGACATTATGGTGCAACGTAGACTTTGAAGTGGCCCATTCCGATACTTCCAACGACAAATATTCTGATGAAGACTTTCGGGTTTAGTTTACTGGTTTAAATGTGAGGATTTACAGTACACTCGCTTAGTTAAAAATTTAAAAAATTCACTTAAAACGATGACAAAGTGTGCTGTGTTTTTAAATGCAGTAGTACTTACTAGACAGATCAGCGAGTACACTCACACCTAACAAAATAACGCATTTTAATTGTTTAAAAAGTCTTTTATTTAAAATTTAATCACTGGTCTTCAATTCAGCACGACGCAATAATTTATTTTTCCGTGCTTGCAATGTGTTAAGTCACTATTTTAGTAACAAAATCACAGCGTTTTCAGAAGAAACATTTTTTTTAGTGACATCATCGTGACTGAGTGGTGAGAGAGCTCAGCCTGGTAGCTGGAGTTTTGCAGATCTGGTCGAAAGGGGACCTTGGCAAAGTCCCCGCCAGGACTGCCAGCCAGAGTAGCGTGAGAAGCTATCATACTCCTTCAGCGGCAATGGGATGTATTCTGGCTAATTCTGGACAATCTTTCGGCCCCGACGATGATCGGAGGTTTCCCGGATCCAATCCCCGGGCTGGCACCTCCCTTTACCAGATATTTCTTCTCTAAACATCTGGTAATGTTCAAAATTGAACCGGTTTAGCCATACAAGCATTAATTGCTTCGGCTGACTGAAAGCTCGTCAAAATTTCTATAAAAAAATCATCTGATAGAATTGTTTCGTCAAGATTCGTTTTTAAATCCATAGCGTTCTTTCGCAATAGGCCGTTAGTCGGTCTAGAGGTCAGTGTACCAAGCCTACAATTTACAAGCCTTTCACTAATTGTAGGTCAGTGGTAAACCAGTAGCCAATGATGCGAAAACAAAACAAAACAAAACAAAACGAACACGTTCATTTTTTCCTATTAAAACTTAGACAACAGCTGTGCAGACATTAGAATTACCCAAGAAACTTAGTGAAATGTTGCTTAACACAAAAAGATGAAATCAGCAAATAGCAAATAGGCCTATCCTGCCGCAAATAGGCCTATCTCTTTCCACAAGCCCACAGAACAAACTGCCCCTTCCCCTAAAAAATACTCAATATTGATGAAGTGATAATTGTGTGTTTTGGATACAGTTATCTCCCCTCCTCCATCCCTTTCTTAAAAAAAGCGCAAGAGTTATCTCAATCTATAAGAGGCTAACTAAGTACGTTTTATAGTCAGGAAACGACCAAAATGCAACCATTTGTGTCGGGAAATGGAAAGAATTTAAAATTGTTTAAAAATTTTTAAACCTAGTGGTTTAAACAATTGTTTATAATTGTTTAAAAAGTTGTTAAAAAATTAATCAGTTTTCCCCAATTCCCTATGTCCCCCTTCCCTCGACCTTCAGAAAACAAGTCGTCAACCAACACTTTCTCAAGCAAAATTTTAAATTAAGCATTTCACTTGAAAATCCATCTGTGTAAAATTTTTTTCCAGTTTTAGACTGTTTTTCCCCGTTCCTTTCCCCACGACCTCTGGCAAGCAAGTTTGCAACAAACACTTTCTCAAGCAAATTTTATATCCACGACAAGTTTTCAAGAATAGTTTTCTGTGCAAGGATGTATTGAATAAATGGAAAATTGTCAGCGAGTTAAAACGAGAGGAAGACTTCTAGTGAAACAGACTAGTCAGTAAAATGTGAATCAGTACTGCAGGATTTACTCATTCGACTGACAAGCATTATAAAATTTTTTAAACGAAAATAAAATAAAATAAAATAAAATAAAATAAAATAAAATAAAATAAAATAAAATGAAGATAAAATTAAAAAAAAAACTTAAAGAAAAAGACGAACCCAAAGCTTGGTTCATTTTTGACGCAATGTAGCAAACAAACGTGCGGAGATATTCATGGGTTGATTAGAGTTACTGAATACACGTTCCCTACCAAAACTAATGGATAAGACCGCTCAGCAGTGAAGCCGACATTTTCACTGTCCATATTTCATTGTCCGTGACTGTACAACTTTGTAATTCACTTTTGTGGTGCATCTTGTACGGTTTGGAAGATAGAAATTGGATGACCTTGAATGCTGTTTTCAGGGTCACTACAAATTTCTTCATTGGCCTAGCCATACCTGACTTACATTGCAAATATATCTTCAGTATTAAGATAGGACCACTATAATGGCAGTTATTCGCGTGTTACCAGACTTTTGCCTCACCCTGTATATACGAAAATGAACGAAAATCTAGCCGCGAAACAATCAATCAACAATCAGCAACAATGCCGCAACAATGCGTGATGTCATTGATTGTTGACAGATTTTTTCGTGGAAGCTTCGAACTTTTCAGGAACGTGTGCCAACAATGTATTGGGGACAACGGTTATTGTGAGTGGCAGTATCTGAATAGCTTTTGTTTGAGTGTCCACGTTGGGCACCATAAAGGCGCGTTGTGGTTACCACAGCCTATGAGTATGGCGTTCGCGGTGTTCCCACATTCGGCGTTGGGGGAAGGCTCCCTGCGCAGGACCATTGGTTTTTGTCGGGCTACCCACCGGTTTGCCTAGGGTACCCCCACTTGTTCCCCACGCCGCAGTTAGCAGAGAGTTGTTAAGGTACACATGTCAGACGATGTGGGGAGACACAGTGTGGGTAATTCGTGTAAGACAGAGTATTTTGGCATAGTGCAAGTTAGGTTAAGTACTTTAGTAATGAGCAAGTGCCTTGTACGCAGTGTTGGCTCAATAAACATAACGTAACATCTGAATAGCCCTCATTCAAGAATGAGGCACATGCAGTTCACGGGTGGAGAAGCTGTTGGAGTTACTTTATGGGTATTTAAATCCAATACTGTTGCGAGTTTAATCCCGGATATCGACGTTGGAATTTTACCACCCCAACAAGGTCACAACTGACGTCAT
>JAHWFP010023466.1:0-16179 GCA_023313725.1 Lithobius niger
AGATTCTGATGAATCGTGCTTGCCTTACTCTTCAAGACATGTTCCTCGATGCATGGAAGGCCCAAACAGGAAGTGAGTGGAAAAAATGCTATTCAGAAAAAATGTTGAATCTCAAAATAAAAAATTTGACCATGGAACAACAGAACACTATTAAACGAGGAAATGTCAGAGAGTGGGACATATCAACACTGCGAGCCATACTGTGTTCAGGGGCTAGCAATTTACCCGGTGATAAGAAAGAACTGATTGCAGAAATTGCCAATGTTCGCAACAAAATGAACCATCTGCCAAGCAACACTTTAACACAACAAGAGTTTGACGAATGGTGGGAGACACTCAGTGGGATTTTATCTGACCTTGGGGTACCAGACACTGACTGTGAACAACTTAGATATGAAAGTCAGTTGAGTGGAGTGGACTTACCTCAAGAGGTTAGTACATCGAGTTCCCAAAAAGCAGCCCACCTGAAGAGGTCGGGTAATATAGAGTTTCAAAGCCATAGAGTTTTATACTGCAGCCCTTGCACTATCAGGACTTCCCAGTGAAAATCGCACCATTTTGTTATCCAATCGCTGTATGTGTTATTTGAAAAAGTATGAAGCCATGCATGATGACAGGAATTTACATATTGGAAAGTTTGATGCAAAGGAAGCAATTAAAGTTGGACCAAATTGGTGGAAATGTTACTGTCGCCTCGGGCAGGTCTACATGAACTTAGGCAGCTATAAGCTTGCAGTGGAATACTTTAGGAGAGCTGCGAATAAAGCACCACAAAATGAAGAGGTAGCTAACCTCTTAAGTAATGCAAGACGTTTGCTTGGGGAACATCGGAGAATGGATTTTTTAGACCGGTAAGCGGCAAAGACATTTTGCTGCAAATCTAAGTACACAAATGGATAATGGTTTCTTCACATTCTCCTTTGGACGCAAATTGAGCCCATTTAGAGAACAAACGTTACCACAATCTTTGGGCAACCTAACAGCGATATCACTTTGGGATATGGATCCTATTAAAGAATTTGCCTACGAAGGACGTGTTCTTGACGTAATAGTCATTAATGACCTTGTTTTTGTTGGTTCTTCCATTTGTTTTCTCATAGAGGACGTGAATGGATGTGTCGAACGATGTTTCATACATAACTCAGCACAAATTGAGGATGTAGCAGAAGCACGACGAGTGTTTGGTCCCGGCTGTAAGATGAGTATAATAAACCCCTACAGACGAATCTGTGGTTTCGACCACCAACCAACTATTCGAGTGGATGACCCAGCTTCAATTGTATTTCATGGTTTTGTTGTCAATATGTGCAGTTACTGTTGCAAGCCAGGTGCTGACAGACGATGTGGCTCGTGCAAAGCCATGTATTGCAATAAAACTTGCCAAACGATCGACTGGAAGGTAATGAAACACAAACTGGTCTGCAAGCCTCTCCGTGACCAAATGCCTAAATGTATGGCAGAAATGAAATTCCAAGAGTATCCAAAAAAATTATGATTGTCTAGGGTTCCAGTGGCAAAACTAAAGTTGAAACGCCTTTCTTAAAGCCACAAGATACAGAACAAATTTGGTTCTCTGGATTAACTATGAAGATGTAAATACCACTTAGGCCTACGCAGCTACGTTACTTAACATTGAAAACCATGACTGTCGCCTAGTGCAGTTTACATGAAGAGTTTAAGCAATGCAGAAACCCAGTCGATCTTGGCTAATGTATTCAATAATGATATAGTTAATTTCCCACCCTCATCATGTGAGTCCCACTTTTGCTATTTACCATAGTCACCATCAACTAATTCTTTGTTACTGAATGACAGCCTAGTGAAAATAATAAACATATTTAGCTACTCTCATGTTGCACAATTTCTTTTAGGGAAATTAAGGGTTGAATGCAAGTTGCTTCAATATGACATTTTTGTTCAATTCCAATATGGTACCATCGTGTAATACATACTCGTACAAAATAAATAAATAAAAAACTTACAAGATAACTTTGGTTTTGTCGACTGCAGAGTTTAGGATTAAACTATTCTCCAGTCATTCCCCTGCAAGTTTTGTACCTATTGCTATCAAGAATTTATAGTTGGGGAAGAGAATTTGTAACTCTAAAAAGTCCATATTGAAACGTCTTAGATCCATTCCAATTAGTTCAGTCCGAGTTTTCAGAGGGCTCCACAAGTTCCATCTTGTAATTTTTGCTCATTTTTCAGCCCAAATCTAAAGTAGACTAAATTACAACTAAGCTAAACTAAATAATAATTAAATACAAGCTAGTTCCGTTTAGTTTAGTTTAATTTTAGGCTGAAAACTGAGTAGAAATTTTCGCATAAAAACTAGTGGCGCCCTCTATAAACGTAGACAGAACTAATTGGAATGGATCTAAGACGTTTCAGAAGGGGTCTCAAGTTACAAATTCTCCTCCCAAACCCTATAAATTCTTGATGCTATGTGTACAAACCTGCATTACTTTACCTGAATTTACCTAAATAAACTTTGTTCAATAACTTAGTAGCATTTAAACTAAGCACTACAAACGTTTGGAAATTTAATTCTTTCTAGCTATTGCCATACAATGTATTTAAATCGGGCTGAGTAGCCACATTTGAGGAATTCACGTCACGTTAATGAATACAACACTAGTCTCCATGAACTCTCCAACCAACCTTTAAACCCTTTGTGAGGAGTATCAGCCCAGCTGGAACAACAGTTACACAATGCTTTTTCTCATTATTGTGGATATCACCCTGTCAACAAGGTGTTTTCAGTAGTACTAGTCGTAGAACTTTTGTCGATACTGCAGCTACAGTTTTCGCACGAAGCCTGTAACCTGATATCAAGGAATGCTAAGTATGTTATAGTTACGTCCCAAATGGGCGGGATATAATAATAAAATAAAATGACTTTCTTTGCTCTATTTTAAAGAACAAAGTGGACATGCAAGGGTCGGGGTAGACCACTAACAGCACTCCATTCTTTAAAAAAAAAAAAAAAAAAAAAAAAACATTAGCAAATTCGCATCAGCAAATGCACGTCAAAATTATAAAAAAATATTCATGATCTCTTGAGGGAAGAAATGTGGATTAAAAAGAAAGAAATCTCGAATAAAGGAGAATGGAGTTGACCGACCTGAAGGGCAGTTTCTTAAAAACTTACACAAAATTAAACTGGACAATTACCGCTAGTATTAATATCAAATATCAAATTACATATTTACCAATTCAAGACAAAAATGACTATCGTCAAAAATTAAAAAAAATTTAAATAAATAAAAAAATAATAAAATAATAATAATAAAAATACAAAAATACAGATCATTCCTACTTATGGACAAAAATTGGGACGCAGTAGGTGTCGATTTAGGCAACACACGTTCAAACGCCTCTTGAAAATATTTACCGACGGGGCGGAAACAATGTCGTCGCTCAGTGTGTTCCAGACAGGAACAATTCGAACACAAAAAAATGATTTTCTACAGTTTAATTTAAATTTTGGGGTTACTAGCTTAAATCCGTGACCTCTAGTTATTGTTACATGACTAACTTCAAAAAAAGGTATGGTTATTGGGAGAAGATTATGGACAATTTTGTACGTCAGTACAAGGTCTGCCTTTAGTCTGCGGAGTTCTAAAGAATCCAACTGTAGAATTTTCAGCCGCTGATCGTATGAAAAATTTCTCATACCTGGTAGAGATTTTGTGAAGCGCCGCTGGACAGATTCGAGATGGTCAATATCCTTAAGTAAGGTCGGTGCCCAAACCTGACTCGCGTATTCGAGGATAGGGCGCACATACACCTTAAAAGCCCAGAGTTTAGTGCATAAGTTGCCAGAAGTAAAGCATCGTTGAACAAGAGCGGACCTGCGATTAGCCAACATCGTGATGTGATTACAATGTGTGGAAGATTTTAAGTCTGACCGGAACCAGACGCCAAGATCCTTAATAGAAGATACTGTATGGAGATTTGTGTTTCCAATACTATAATTAGTGTCAGCGGAGCCCCTCCCGACGTGAAAGTGCAAGCATTTTTCACTGGAAAGAGGGAGTTGCCAAATTTCGGCCCAATGATTTACATTGGAAATTTCTCGTTGAAGAGAACAATGATCAAGTTGGGTAATGATTGCTGAGTGAAGTTTTAAATCGTCGGCAAATTTCTCCTGAGTTACAGATGTGTTGTCTGTAAGAAGGTCATTGATGAAAAGTACGAACGGAACCTTGTGGAACTCCACTAACTACCGTAGCATCTTCGGATGAAACATCACCGATAACAACTCGTTGAGATCTTCCGATAACGAATGCTCTAATCCAACCCAGCAACGTTCCCTAAAACCCATAGTACTCCAGTTTAAAAATTAACTTAGAATGTACTACCGATTCAAAGGCCTTCTTGAAATCGAACAGGATAATATCAGTATTCATACCGATGTCAATGGCTTCGGTCCATTTATCAAGAGCTACCAGTTGTTGATGTACCGCAGAACGGCCAGGCAAGAATCCATATTGGTCATTTTTAATTATGTTAAATTTGTCAACGTGTTGCATCATACCTCTACGCACAATTGTTTCCATAACTTTACATG
Source organism: Lithobius niger (assembly GCA_023313725.1). Lineage (NCBI taxonomy): Eukaryota > Metazoa > Arthropoda > Chilopoda > Lithobiomorpha > Lithobiidae > Lithobius > Lithobius niger. Next base: position 4,574 of record JAHWFP010023466.1, read on the forward strand.
GAACTGTAGTCAGGGAAATGGGTCGATAATTCTTTGGGTCAGCTGAGTCACCCTTTTTGAAAATTGGTATAACGTTTGCTGTTGACCAATCGGTAGGTAAAATACTGGAAGTAAATGAAAGATCAAAAATGACTTTTAGTGCAGAAGCAATTTGATAAGTTATTTGTTTATAGAAAAATGCAGAAAACCCATCTGGGCCAATAGCATGCGTAGGTTTTAGATGGAGTAAAGTGGAAATAATCTCCTCAGTAGTAAAACATATAGCTGTACAAGCCTCGCCAATGACAGTGCCATTCAGATTAGTTATAGCAGGCAGTTGGTTGTTGTCAGTTACCCCATTTTTTGAGAATTCAAGGTTAAAAACGATAGCCTTCTCCTTAGAATCCGTGATTAATTTATTATCCACTCTTAGTGGTGGTATACTACGTGAGGAATGTGCTGAAAAAAGTGCTGAAAGATTGCCTTCATCTAAAACTTTTTTTTCCCTTGAAGTATTAAGTTCCTTTATAAATTTAGAATAAGCTTTTTTGCATTCAATAAATTTGGGTTTATTTTCCTCACTGGCATTAGTTTTGTAGCGTTGCCAAAGTTTAAGTTTTTTGTTTAAAAGTGTTCGATGCTCATTCGAGTAGTGTGCTTTGCTATTTTTGTTATGGATGTATGTCTTACTGCATTTATCAGCAGTATGATGAATCATGTTGATGAAGTTGGTCCAAGCATCATTTACATTCGTGAACTTGCGTAAATCATTTTCCCAATCGGTGCATTGAAGTTGTTCACGTAGCCTGACAAAATTTATTACTTTCTTACTACCATTATTTACGATTTGCAATGTATGATGGATTTTGAATGAAACCAAATTATGGTCGCTTAGACCCAGCTCTGTCTCAACTTCCACATCAAAAATGGTACGGTCATTGTCAGTCAAGATAATATCGAGGATATTGTCGCCTCGAGTTGGTTTAGTTACGAGTTGGGTGAATCCATTTCCAGAGATTAGATTTAAAAACCTCTTATGGGCTGGGTCGGAGGCGGCGCACACAGCCCAATCAACAGTTGGTAGGTTTAGGTCACCCAGAACAACATTAGCGTGATCAGGGAGCATAGCACAGTTAATGAACTGTCCAACTTTCTCAACGAGGTCAACATTATTTCCGTTAGGGTTATAGCAGATAATAAAGTTAAGTTTAGCACTAAGAAGTTTAACGGCTATTGCCTCCGCCTCGTCAGCAATGAGATGTGTGGAAATTAAAAGACCCTTACAGAAAACTACAGCCACCCCCCCCCCCCACCTCTAGTGCCACGATCTCTCCTGATTATCTCAAATGGGTGGCCATTGAGAATTAACGCATTTGTAACACTTTCATTCAGCCATGTTTCAGTAATAAAATAAATATCAAACCTATTCTCTGATAATAGGATATGAAAATCAGCAAGATTTGAAACTATGCTGCGGGCATTGATAAGCACACCAGCAATGTTTCTGTGGGAGGGGTGACAATGAGGCTTGAGATGGTCATAATTTTGGAGGCTCGTATTTCTAACACCATAAAGGGAACAGTTTGTAGAGGATTTGCCAGCTGTTTTCGTGTACTGGGCAGTTGGTGGCCCTCTTAAAATATTTAGTTTCCCGCCTGGTATCGATTACCCAACAATTGATCATCATTTGTTAAAATCATTCTGATCTCATCTTGTAAAACCATTTTCCCCCGTGCGGTGAGGTGCACACCGTCTCTGGCCATAAGACCCCATTCACTGAGTAGTCGATCGTCAATGGAAATAAAATTACAGTGCGAGTTTACGCATAACTCCCTTAGTAGGGCATTTGTTTCAGCCACAGCTATGTCTTCCTGGACTTGGGTTCTCTTCGTTCGAGGAAAAAGTCCAATGAAGGTAATCTTAGCTTGAGGTTTTGACACTGCCTTCAAAGTAAGGCTCAATTTATCAACAATTTCCTTTGGGGTATCTGTTGAAATATTGTTGGTTCCTGCACAAATGATCACGTTTACTGCTGGATCGCAATTTTGAAGGATAGATGGAGTTTTATCCAAAAGGTGCTGCACCGTACAGCCTGGAATCGTCCATGTCATAGATTTTGGGTGTTTGTTAATTCTAAGTGCACGAGCATTGGAATCTCCAATGATAACGAGCTGACCCAAATCGTCCCAAACCAGAGGATCCCGGTCAACACTATGGAAGGTCTTCACTGGGTTAAATAAGTTTAACCTTGCAATTGTGTCTTCAATGTCTAGATTATTCCGGTGTCGTTTGGATTGACTTCCCTGGGAGATGGCGGTTGTTATCTTTTCAATTTGATTCTTCTTTTTTTGGTTTCGGCGCACAGTTACGTTTTCAGGCAGGACGAATGGTAAAACACATTGTAGAGTATTGCTTTCATGTTTAGATCTCACACTGTTCATGAGTTCAATGTCCTTAGCTGATTGTGAGTTATTCTCGGTAACATCAATATGTGATGATAAAAGTTCAGGCACACCATTTTTATTAGTTAATAAGCAGGTTTTAACTGTAAAAGTTGCCTTTGAGTCAAGGGAAATAACTTGTGGGACGCTATGTTCCCCTGATCCCTTATGAGTAGCCTATGTGACACAAAATCGTTGGTCGGTAAGCTCTTGGGTGATCTGCTCGAAGCGTCGGTCTAACAATGACTCGAGATCGTCCAGACGGTGGTGCAAAGTCTTTTCAATGTTACGCTGCACCTTTTCAATGCATTGGTTGAAAAAAGATTTCAAATTTGTAGATAAAGCTTCCAGTTTACAGTCCAAGTCTATGTCAAATCTGGAGTCGTTTGTACTGGGGAGTCTGGAAAGCAAGATGTTTGTATCAGACCTATTTTTTTCCAGTTTTAGGTCTATTTCTTGCAAGTCAAAATCGTTTTCAAGTTTAGAGGTGTCAATGGCGTTCTTAAGTCGTTCAACTGAATTTAAAAAATGGTCCTCATGGTAGGGAGAGAAGTTTGATGTACCTGATTAGCATGCTGAATCCGAGCAGTAGGTGATGTTAGGGCTGAATCCAATGCTTCGTAGTAAATAGTGGCCCTTCTTTTCTCAATCAAAGGCAATGTCGGGCTTAAAAATGGACTCTGGCCCAGTGCCATGATAAATGAAAGAGAGAAAAATAGCGTAAAAAAAAAATAAAAATAAAAAAAAAAACACCACTGATGAGGCTCGAACCGGCGCCAGATAGAAGCAAACGAATGCACAAGATGGCTGCCTCCACAAACCAAACGTAAACACAACTTAGAAATGGAGTGTACGATGCACCAGCAAAGTTTTCAGAGTTCACAGTACTTACACATTGATCCAGAGGTATTCATTAACAGAAAAAACTCACACAGAGAACAAGATCGGACGGGAAAACGGCAGGAGGAGCCACTCCAGCGGGAGCCTCCATTTAGCCAAGTAAAATGCACCAATGCACCAAAATATATAGTTTCAAATTAATAGTTTTAGTCTGGTTAGGCTACAGGCTGAGTGTGAAAAGTTTTAGCTCTATTATTGACAAAAGCTAGAAGTCTGTTTTATTTCAAAGTTGGAGTATATCAAATTCAAAATAAATAACAACACAAAATAACTAAACATGCTTTGTGTTATTAATACGCATACAAATCAAAATCCATGTTATCAATTATTAGTCAGCATCTGTTTTAAGATTAACCCGGCAAGTTGCACATGGGCACAGCGAAAAGGTCCCAAGGCATAATCGAGCTGCTGGAGGATAACCGAGGAGGTAGTTATAATCATCGTCCTGATAACACCTTGCAAGATCGATTATACCACAGCTCTCCATTTTCCCCCATGGTGGTGAGTGGGATAAAAGCAAGAAAAGACTGTTGTTGTTGTCGTTTTGGTTTTAGGGCGCACGAACCCAAGCTGGATTATCTGCCCCACGACAATGGAGGGACCATTTTGCTGGAGAAAGCCAAGCGGAAAACCCAGGATCTTTGACAAACCACAATCTACACGAGCATGAGGCACCACAGGGCCCTTCATGCGAAAATGTCAGAGGGTGGCCGCACCGAAACAATGCGGGTATTCCTAAACAGTACTTTTACCCAAGATACAATGCGACACCATCCTTCCACGCTTAAAGGAAAAATTGAGTTTAGGATTTGCTTCTTGCTCGTTGATATCAGGACGGCTGGTAGGCCACGCTTGTTAAAAAGTTCGTGAGTGCATGAGAAAAATGGAAAAAAGGATAGGTGGTGGAAAGGGAACAAAGGTAGTGCAATAACAAAGCTAAAAAAGCAAATAATTTCGACGCACAAATCTTAGCTTTATTTTTCACGAAAAAATAACGTTGTCGGCTAGCAAAAAGTATATTCAGAAGTAATAGCCCTAGAGCTTTTGTCGAGCATTTTTGTTTTCCTTCTGCAAAATGAGCACCATGGCAACTTGCAGTGAAAAGACCACTGTGAAATGACACCAGAGCTTTCTACTTCAATAATTGTACAGTTCGAAGCTCTAGTAGTTTCTGAATGGTTGCCGACAAACAAACCACAGATATATACAGTATATCTCACTTAGGACGTTATTTCACTTTCATTCTCGTTATGCATATAACTAGGATATGGCGTCATCTTCGTTGATCATGGATTTTACGAAAATACGAACTTGTTTCTCGGCAGCGTTCGTAGTAGTTATGCCCGTATTAAGGCAATGCAGTCACATCATGGCTCGTCGGACTTTTACAGAAACGTGAAGATGCTTTTCGGTTAGGGTACGTTGAACATGGTGTAACAGCGACATTCCAATGTCGTTTAGGCCTAACACGAAACACCTGCGCCAAAGCAATTGAAATTACAGGTTGGTTGACGAAATGTGATGGGGGCTAGTATCACTACACCAAATAGAGGACACATTGTAAACTTCATAAAACTAAACATCGTAAATCAAAATCGAAATCGTAAAGCGAAATTACTTTGGAGAATCGTTTTGCGGAAAGAAAACACAAATTCTCATAAAACTCCGAGGAAAATTTTTGCTCTTTGGCTTGTTTTCCTCTTTCCGATCCGAGAAGATTTTTGCTCTTTGGCTTGTTTTCCTCTTTCCGATCCGAGAAGATTTTTGCTCTTTGGCTTGTTTTCCTCTTTCCGATCCGAGAAGATTTTCGCTCTTTGGCTTGTTTTCCTCTTTCCGATCCGACGAAAATTTTCGCTCTTCGGATTGTTTTCCACTTTCCAATACGAGGAAGATTTTTGCTCTTGGGCTTGTTTTCCTGTTTCTTCTCCGAGGAAGATTTTCGCTCTTTGGCTTGTTTTCCTCTTTCCTCTCCAAGGAAGAATTTCGCTCTTTGGCTTGTTTTCCTCTTTCCGAACCTTGGCTTGTTTTCCTCTTTCCGATCCAAGGAAGATTTTCGCTCTTTGGCTTATTTTCGTCTTTCTGATCTGAGGATGATTTTTGCTCTTTGGCTTGTTTTCCTCTTTCCGATCTGAGGAAGATTTTCGCTCTTTGGCTTGTTTTCCTCTTTCTGATCCTAGGAAGTTTTTCGCTCTTTCTCTTGTTTTCCTCTTTCTTCTCTGAGGAAAATTTTCACTCTCTGGCTAATTTTCCTTTTTCCAATCCGAGAAAGATTTTGGCGGAACTCATGAACCCTCAGGAGAACATGCCCAGCCCTGAGCCTGGATAGCAATGCCGCGACCATCCTGGGCGGAACATCCAGGCCACTTGGACAGGAGACCGTCGGGTGTAAGTCATGGAGAACCCGGCCAACGCCACTGCTATACCATTCCTCCGGTAAGTTCCTAGCGGACATCCACTTCAGAACCGGCTGGAGGGCCCTGTGTGTGACCGGAAACGACACCGCATTGCTCCTCTCCCAAACTCCACGTAGCTAGGCTGTAAACCAGCTCATTTCCGAAGTAGCCGGTGTCCCCTGGCACCCACCACACCAACACTCTGATCCCTCACGGCAGGGCACTCCGATTTTCACACGTACTTTGAGGAAACATCAAGAGGAAGCATTATTAGCACAGCCGGCAAGCAGTGCTTATTAGACTTTGTTTACACACGAAAATTTCCAGAAAAAGTATAAGAGCTTTGGTTTGGTATGGTTTATTACGAACATTGACCTATAGATCACCAGCCCCACAAAGAAAACCACACCAAGTTACCATACAAGAAGAAATTGAAAGAAATAAACTAAAAACGAAGTATCAGAGGGGTTAACAATGTCAAAATGTTACATCGCTGCAGCATACGCTTCGGAGTTGGGAAAGTAACGTTAATTCGTTCTTAGAAACCAAAATGAAACAGCGATAAACGTGAAGTGGCCACCCCCGAAGGCCTATACGCAAAGACCAACACAAGTAAGTAACCGAGTGGTCGGTGCTGCCCCTTTTTATTAACTGTGTAGCTGACGCAATAAACGCCACATAAAATGAAAACATTACAAGAGGTGGTCCTTTGCACGCCACCTGTGCTGCAACAGGCTAACCACAGCACATTAAAGCAAATATTTCCTTTATTTTCCAATATTTTGTTTCATTCCTACATTTTTCTATAATTCATCAAAATGTACTATATACCGTATTTCCGTACAGTTTCCTTTATTTTTAAATTGTTTGAGCTCCCCAGACTCATCAGATTATCAATACTGTCTATCCCTGCAAAGAAGTCCTGGGCTTATTTTCGACTTTAAACCCATGCTCTGCATACACCAATACACCTTGTTGGATTTGTTGTATGCAGTCGTTCCCTGCCTGCTTTTCCTTCGTACGATTCGATCGCTGATGATCATCCCTCGGCACGCGTATTCCCGTGACAGTGGTAAAACTTAAACGTCCATAAGAAAACAAGGAAGTTTAAAACAACGAGAGAAAGAATTTAGTGATTAATAAAAGGAAGTGAAGAAGGTAGTGGATGTGTCCCGACAGCTATTACAGGAAGCATCGGAGAACTCTCGGTATAAAAAATAAGGATACGAAGGCAATATCGACTACAGGAAACGTTACAATAATAAGCGTTGACAAGATTTGTTAACTGTGTCGCACAAATAACGTTATTATTGGCGAAGACAAAACTGTACAAATGGATGTTAAATCTCCACATTTGAGTCAAATCACTAGCATCGAAATACAACTTCACGATAATTGTTTAGCTAACTGCATAAACTGTAAAAAGCTTTAATAATTTTTCACATCTAGGTACTTTTTTTACTTCATCTAGATGTAAAATGGAAACATAATTCACACATACTGAATTTTATTAAACGACTTAGAGCAATGATGGCTTAATTTTATGAAATTAGAGTATTTTTAAGCATTTAAAACAGAAAACTAATTTATAATGCTTGGATGCTTCTGGTAACACCTAATATATCGCATTGAGAACTATGGTTTCGAACCAGATTATTTGATCTCCAAACTACAAAAAATACAAAATAAAATTGTTAAAATCTTATTTAAAGCAGGCGAGACAACTAAAAGTACAAAGTATTTGTACATAGAAAACACGCTATTAAATATAACAAATCTCAGAGATCATCGTATCTATTTAAACAAAATGTTCAATGTTATAAATTACCAGGATGTACATTAACCCACGGCGAAAAAATTTAAATTTAAAATTGCCTAAATGGAACAACTTATACGGAACCAAAAAGTAAAAACTATTTTTTTACCTAGACTTGTGAATAAACTACCTGCACACATTTTGCTAGTAACTAAAGAAAATGAACTTAAATGTAAACTTTTAGAATGTCTAATTCAGAGCTTTTCAAACTTTTTTGGACGGAGGTCCCTATTCTAATTTTTTGTAAACCTAAAGTCACACCTATCCCAAGGTTGAACACCTTTTTATTTTCAGGTAAAAAGAGTATTGCCTCCCCTCACTTCCCATCCACATGCCACGGCCTGATCCTGTGTACCCAACCCTCCACAATGCATCATTGTTTATAACTGAAGTTTGCAAATTGTGTTTCTTTGTCTGATTTTAGTTAATAAATAAATAAATTAGTTCAGTTACTTTTAACTTTAGTTTACAGTTCACTTGACACTTATTGTTTACAATTACATTACAGAGCTCACAACACAGTTAAAATACATGTTGGTATCGCAGCACGCATACCGACGTTAATTTTTAAGCGCTTCTTGATTACGTTCTTCGCAGAAAGTTGATTAATATCTGGGTGTGATTGAACAGAGTTGCAATCTTGAATCAGGTTCAGAGTCCAAATAATTTCAGTAGTTTGTGTTGGTCGTTACATATTAAGAGAAGCCAGATTCGCACAGATAGATATGTCGTCACAAACTGAAGGAGAACATTTATTGCTCTTTCAGCAAGTGCCGGATGTTCATCTGGGACCACTTTCCAGAACCCAATAAGACCAGTGCACCTTTTAAATTTCTTTTAGGTCAGCAATACGTTTAAGATTGTGGTGATCCACTCTGTTGCGCAGCACCCTTTAATCAACTTCGCGGCACACAAGGGTTCCCAGGAAACACTGGTTGAAAAGCACTTGTCTAATCCTCAGTTTATATCCTTATTTTATTTTTTTTCTACCTGTTTTTTTAATTTTTTTTATTACATATTTTAGTGTTTAATTTTTTTTTCTCTTTACATGTATTTGCCTGTAACAATTTGCTTTGTAAACTACACTAGGAAGTGCAATTTTATAATCAGTCATCCACAATGAAATTTTTAACTTCTTGACGGCTGTTTTGTGTTTCTTTACTGAATAAGTGTTTGATGAGTGGAAAAAAAGTGCCCCAGATAATGATCACTGCAGAACAGAAAGAAAGAGCTAATGCAAGAGAGTAGCTTCCGGCTATTGGGCAGTGACATGACGTAGTATTATTGTATATAACTCTATGGTAGAGCCAGTAACTGGGTTAGCTGCAAGGGGTACTGGAGGGCGAAAAGAAGGTCGTCTTAGTGAAGCCAATGCTATTAGACTGGATTTCTTAAGCCTATAACGCGCGATTTTCGTTGTTGGAGAAAACAACATTTTTTTTAAGCCTAAGAAACCCGCTCTCAAAGCACTGTCTTGACTAGAAGTGCCGTTTTTTTCCCTTACATTTTAATCTAGTGCACCTTGTAACTATGACCTCCGATTGGTATCTCGTAGCCAATATGACGTCACTTGACGCTGCTCTATAAGGGCATGATTTTCGATCAGCGTCTTTTACCGAAAAGACGCTGATCGAAAAACCATTACAAGGAATCGACAGCGTGACTGAGACTGGGGGTACAATAATAAAGCTGATAAAAAAAATATTAAGCACTGACTATTTTTCTGAAATAAACCCATAATCCTCAATAAAAATCCCGACATTTTTCCTATCATTTCACCATTAAATTCCTGTATTTCTCCTATATTTTAGGACAAAAATTCCCATAATTCCTATAATTTTAGACCAGAATGTGAGTGGTCAGCCTGTTAATAGTACTAGTGCATTAGTAAACTATTAGTTTCCATAGTGCAATCAACATATTACAATTGCCCTCCCTAGAAAAGGTGAGCGCACCGCTTTAATAAATAACACTATTCTAGTACACAGTTTTCACAGATTATTTACGGTGGTGGCGGCGGCAGTGGTGGTTCTTATTTGCCGTCGCCTGGAGGTTGTGAAGGGATAGGCACGGTGGAATAAAATAAATAACTGGAACTACAGACGGTGGATTGTCAGCACGGTAATAAGCATTGCAGTTTATTTACTAAATCCAACAATGGCATGACATATTTACGACTAACCGGCGTATGGCAGGGACACAGTATTTTAGCACAAAGCATGGTCTAAACGGTTGGAGGAATTTCGATGAAGTAAAATCTCAAAACGCTTCTTTGACAACAACATTTACAAACATGACAACCGTTGACAAAAATTATCAAAATGATAAATCATCGTTTTGTTAATCCATAAGATAGGGGTTCCAGCATAAAACACAATTATGCCGGGGAAGTGGATTTTCGGTTATCGGCATTTGGTGCATGACTAGCATCTGCGAAAACTTCAAGTCTTGCAGGATTCAGACGAAATACTAATTTCTGTCGAGGGTACCTCGAAGACAATCTAGAATTAGTTTGGCGGTTATCCAGTGTGTGGGATTTGGATTAGCCGAATGGGCAGAGCTGGTCTATGTACCAATTGTTTTGGGCAGTTACAAAGATTGCTAGACATACTATCGCAAGCCTGGCATTAGGACTGTAACTGTCAAAGTACGATTGTCCGTATTATTGCGTAAATCCCTTTGCCACGATCCGTGCTTTATAACGATCAATGCCACCCAAGGAATTAGGCTTAAGACAGAACAACCAACCAGTGACATCCTACAACAGGCGCTCCTGGCAGACGTTCTTCTAAACACCAGGTGCCATTGGCAATATGGCTACCAAATTCAGATTGTATAGCAGCTAACTATTTTTCCGAGTCAACACTATTTATAGCTTCACGGAAATTATTCAGTATTTTAGGCTCGTTAACAACTGTAGCTAAAGCAGCTGGTTCATAATCATCATTATGAAAATTGAAGAAACATGTATTTATCAACTTGTGTTGGATCACTGGTTCACCATGAAGTTCTAGGAGTAATTCAGTGAAAGAATCGCTAGTTGCTACATTGCTGTTATTTTTTTCTTCAAAAGATGTTAAAAGCTTTTTCTAAGCCAGGCAAATTAGAGAATGAGGTAGAAAAAAAATAACATAAAGCTGAAAATTGGGACATGTGTCCAGGAAAAACACCTGAATAAGATACCAAAATTCGCCAACAATCTCACTGCTGCTTCCGACCGCCATCTTGGAAAATAGCTGCCAGAAAATGCATTTTCGGCTTTACCTGCAGACCTATCAATTTCTTGTAGTTAATTAAATTTCTAACAAATTTGGTTCTATTCATTTCCCTTGTAAGACGAACAGTTATTTTGCAAATTTGTGACGTATAGGTTTATTTTATCAGCACAATTATTTATGCTATTTATTGAGTAAAACAAACAACAACACTACCTCAAAATCACACAATATTTATTGTAGTAAAGTTGAAGAATCTTTCCATCACAATAAGGCAGAATTTATGATGCAAAATATATTTCCTTGGCACTAAGCAATTGGCAGTCACCATTGTGAAGCCTATTGCTATCTCGTTGCAGTGCAGACTTCACCATCGGTACCTTTAAGCAAAACAGACACTAGATGCAACAATTGTTTGGCAGAAATTACCATGGTTTGAAATGTATCTTCTTCATATGATGAATCGTGCCATCTATAGTTGTAGGCTAGCTGTAATATTATTTGAAAGTACATGTTATTGACTGGAAGTGACGTAATTAACGGGTGCGGCGGAAGGAGGAGGGGGGAGCGTCTACTAAGAAAGATCTGGAAATTGGCATATTGGAAAGTCAAATCCAGGGACATCGTATTTTCTTGATAATTGCCCCCTTCCTTTGGTTAACGCGACTAAAGATCTTGGGGTCTGGTTTTGTGATGGACTTAAGTTCAGCTTGCACTGTCGCAAAATTACTGCATCTGCGTATGCGCGCGTAGCTTTGATTAACAGATGCTTTTCATGCGGTGACTGCGAAATCAAAGTTTGGGCATTCAAGATCTATGTCAGACCAATTTTGGAGTACGCTAGCCCCGTTTGGTCACCTTA
>JAHWFP010023467.1:0-21735 GCA_023313725.1 Lithobius niger
AAATACTTTTAAAAAAATATTCACTCATTCCATTGATTTAATAAAACATTAGTTTCAATGACGGCTCTGAATAAAAATTGTTAATCATGACCCTACTGCATTATTAGCTAGATTAGTACTACCAGTTAGGGGGTCCAAGGCACGTTTACGCAACCACTCGATTTTGCATTCTCGCAGCTAGAAGCTAGAAATCACCTCAAATTCCGACATGGCGGCGATTTTATGCCTGCCGCCTCGCAACGATAACAGCAAATAACGTGAGTTCAGAAGCGTTTGGGAAAATTGTTTCGTCATGAGGAATTCTTTATATTATTGGCACGGATTATAAGACTGCAAGTATTTACTCAAACGATGTCGGGTTTAGCTAATCCATTTAGCGTTGTTACCATGGCAATGTCACCTTTGCCATCATGATTGAGTTCTAGCTGCGAGAATGCAAAGGCGAGTCGCTGCGTAATCGCGCCATCAGCACCTTCCGGACACGCGTGGTTCAAAGAAAACTAGTGGTTGAGTGTCGCAGAAAGCAGCATGGGACAAGACCCACACTGCTTCATAAGGCTTTATTGGGAATACTGGTGGCCTTAACGGATAGCACACCACCGGAATTCTGAGACACTCTACCTACCTTAAAACTATAACTTGGTTCAAGATTAGTTTTATTAATGTGTTGATTCGACGTGCCCTTCCGATCCTGTTGTTTGTCAGAGTCTCAGTGTTTACTTTCATGATCACTGAATCATCCTTACCATCAGCTGAAGTAAATCTCCCAATCATATGGTGCAAATAATGGAGTACACATGTTTTGAATTGAATTCGCTTGCATGTTGCAGGGTACCTTCAACACTGGATCCTATAAAGTAGGCTCTTTCAAATCTACAATATTCCTGCCAACGTTAGCAATGGCGTAAGCTTTAGGTAATTTATGTTGACGCCTAGCTGCCTGCATTAGGAATAAAGCATTGGAACGAGGCCCAAACAAGAGCTTGAGTAAGAGAGGCCCAAAATACACATGTCAAAGTCAACACTACCCGTTTCGAGATGACTACAGCTCATTATCAGGGGAATAAAAATAAAATACAATTAAAATTGCAAAAGGGTGCAAACCTTTTTGACGCCCTCACCGCAAGGGTAAACTGAATAAAACCCTAACTACTCTTATTTTCGCCACTCTTCTTGTGCTTTCATCACAAAGAGGTCACTCTCCTCTTCCTCTTTTTTAATTTTTTTTTAATTTAAAATTTTTTTAATTCTCCTTTTAAAACTTGTTCGAATCGTTGTTGCTGTATAAAAGTAATGGCATCATTCATTCAGTTGGGCAATTTTGCCTGCAATCGGCTGCCTGTTGGCACCTGGTCATTGTGGCTGAGCGGTGAGAGACCTCAGCCAGGTTGCTGGAGGTTTGCGGATCTAGTCGAACCCTTGGAAAAGCGACCTCGGCAAAGTCCCCGACAGGACTGTCGGCCAAGGTAGCGTTAGAGGCTACCATGCTCCTTCAGCGGCTATGGGATGTATTCTGGCTAATTCTGGACAATCTTTCGGCCCCGACGATGATCGGAGGTTTCCTTCGGAGGTTTCCCGGGCTGGCATCACCCTTTACCAGATATTTCTTCTTCTCTAAAACTCTGGTAATGTTCAAAATTTCTTTAAAGAAAAAAAAATGCAAGTTTAAGTGAATTTTATTTTGTTTTTATTTCCTTTGATAATGAGCTGGAGTCAGCATGAAACGTCGGGTATAGTGCTGACTTTGACATGTGCACTTTCGGCTGCTCTTGTTCAGCATACATACTTGCATAACCTCTGACAACTTCAGTACTCACTTATAAATGCAGAAAAGAAGCGAGGAGAAGGACGATAGAAACGTTTGTCAATAACGTGTAGTGTTTTACATGACCACTTTCAACTTCAGATGCGGATGCACGAAACTGGATTTGACCCTCGTCACGAGCTGTACAAGGATTCGGGTCATATAATTTTTCCAAAGTACATTACTAATGTTGAATCTACAATGAAAGAGGTAAATAAATATAAGTAGTTCTTCTCATTAGGTCTAGTTCGAATATTAACACTGTAATAAAATAACACTGAGACAAACAATACTTCCCATTTCTGGCAAACAGCATTATACCGTAATTTTAATTGTAAGAAAAAATAATAAATGTTGTATGCCTTGGGATTCTGAGTGACTGATTTTGATCCACTGGCATGAAACAGTAACATTAAATAAATGGCTTTTGTGGCAGTATAAAAGTAATGGCATCATGCAATGCACCCAACTGCAGAAAAAGATTTTTTTTTAAAGATTTTCGCCTATTATAAATCTGTCGTGCACGTACTGAGAGGAAAAATAAACAGTCAAATGTTAGTGAACAAATTAATACCAGTAAGAGAACTTATTATTGTTTTTTGTAGCATGATACCTTCTTCCAAAAATGGGGCACAATACTGGTTTAAGAGTGAGTTTGATTAAACTGGACTTTTATCTCACGAAGAATGGCTTTGTTTCTTATGCGCTTGACAACATCCTTTAAAAAAGCATAAACATCATTGGCCTTGGTTGTTTTTTTTTCAAATTCATGATACTTTGCCATACAACGAGTCAAAATACGTTTACACACGTTTGGTTTACAAATAATACAGGTTTTAAGCATCAATTTTAAACAAAAAATTTGGCTTTAAGTAGGAGTCCACTAATACCATTAATTCGTATGAGAGTAATGCTTCTTCGTCGTATGCCTTAAAAGACACGAGAACCTTTAAAATTTAATATGTTTAAAACCACGTCATATGGTTAGCGTCGAGTGCTGTTGTTCCCCAATGACAATGCCTAAACAATACAAAACGATAAATCGTACCGTTTAACAGTCCGTAACCCAGAAACATTTTTCCAATTTCGACCAACTCTACGGTCTGATGTAATCAGACAGATGTAATTAAATTCTTGTATACGTGCATATAAATTTGATTTAAAAGTAGGTATAGCGGATATATTAAATATCCACAATTTTGCTTCAAAATGGGAGAAAGGAGAAGTCTTACAGTAACTGCTACAGTCATTATTAATAATGTTTACACTTCAAGTTACGTTTAAAATGAAGCAAGTCCCTATTGAAGCAAGTGTTTTGTGGCGCGTCGACAACTTGGCGCGTCGATAGGGACTTGCTTCATTTTAAACGTTACTTTAAAATGAAGCAAGTCCCTATCGAAGCAAATGTTTTCTCTGTATTCTGTTTATTGGTAGAACATACTATAGTACAAAGTCGTTTTCATTTTAAAATCCATTAAACATTGTTAATACTTTTGACATGACACTTGCATCGTAACTAACGCAATATCGACACGAAATTATAGTTTTATTAAGCACCAATTAGCTGATTGTCTCTTTGGAACATCCTTAAGCTGACGTCAGGTTGCTCATATTTACTTCGTTTTGAATTCGATGAGGATAGATACAGACGCAATAAAGTTGATGGTGGCAGTTGCTGTGTTTTTAAATGTTGCCGAGTTTCGGCGGCACCGAAGCGGACAGACTGCCTCTGTGAGAATGAAAAATGTGCTAATCTGATAAAGTAAGAAGAACCAAGTGCCTCGATTGGGCCTTGAAACCACCTAGTTTTTTTTTAAAAAAGCTTTATGAAAAATGCTTTTGCTTAATAGCTTTCTACACAGTATAGAAAGTGAAACAACAGATGAGTATTATTTCTAATTTCATGGTCGTTGTTTACATTTGAAGACCTCAAGGGAAGAACAATCAATGTCTATTTCCGCAAAAAATGTGGAGGCACGGCTATTGCGTGAATACAACATCATGCTATGGATTTCTAAAACGATCAATGCCCAGAAATGATGAGTACTCCCAGAATTCTTATTTGAAAATCTATTGTAATGGGGGGGGGGGGGGCCGATTGAGGCTTAATGGCGCGTCGACACTACACATTACAGAGATGTTATTCAAACCCCTAATCTAAATCTTGTCGTATTGTAATGATGGGAAGTGCGGTCAGTGTCTATAGCACCCAACCGAAAAACTATCGATATCCGTATCGCTCAACCATAAAACGATCATTGTCTTTAAGTCAACGATGACAATTTACGAAGCGGAAGAAAATGTAAGCTTGGCTTGTTTTGTGTTAATTCATATTGAAATACTGTGATGAACAAAATGCAGAGTAGGTGTACAGCATACCAATGCAGTATTATTACTCTTTATATGAATTCCCTGATGTCTTAAACATTAAAGACTGAGTAACTCAAAAAATGAAAAATTGACATTGACCGTTTTTCCACTTGAACTCTTCATTTGTTTATTTATTTGTTTTTGTATATTTGCTTATTATTATTTATTTATATTAGTACAGGAGAGTGAACACCAAGAGTCGTCCATGCATGAAGAAAGAGATGTACTGGACGTGTTTAAATCAGTGCTTTGTGCACAACGTTGAACAAAATATATCTTGCAAGTAAGAGCGGGTTTTTTAATGCAAAAAGAATGGTTCACTGCAAAAACTAAGCAACTTAAACTGAGATACTATAGCATCTCATACTTGCATCCGTTTTTTAAACGTTTTCAGCAACTTAACAGTTTGGCATCTTAACGATCGACTCTTTCTAAGGCATATAGCACATTTACCATCTTACTGAAAGTTGTTACTGCAGGCATGTTATAATATTGATATTTCATTACAATGACGTTTACTGATAATTAGACATCCTATTTTTTTTCTTAAATAAAGACTGTTCGAATCTGACACACCATCGTAGCTGTAAAACAGCCCATAAAAGGACCGTCTTATTCAAAAGACACATTCATACCAGTGAAGGTTAACGTCGTCGTAAGGAAGACTTTGAAAGGATAATGTTATGTAGAGCTAGCTTGCGACCCCATCTTAACTCGTCATTTGCAGTAAAATAGACGAATTTACTCTGAAGGTCCAGGTGAGATGTCAATTCCAGAAGCTGTCTGACTAACTAAAAACCCAAAAATGACACACTTCGACACTTGATTTTAATTTTCGGACCGCATATTTTGATTTTGTTCACCTAAAAAAATTACGAACAATAATGAATATGCAATCTAAAATTACAGAATAAACTAGTCGATGATGTTCGATCAACTAAGTCGATTATGTAGAAGAATATATCTGTCTTTTGTAAATTTAAAACGACGTGACGTCATTTCAATATGGCGGTTGGGGCAGCAGGCTCTACATTTTAAAGTACTTTTAACTTTTTTTTAAGTATGGCACGCATTGACTTATTTTATTCTGTAATTTTAGATTGCATCACCATTAATTGCTTGTAGTTTAATTACGCGAACAAAGACCAAACTATCTGGTCCGAAAATTAAATCATGCAAATGTCAACGTATGGCATTTGACGAAAAAAGAAAACTGTGGGAGAGCTAAACCAAAATTAGACTGAACAAATTCGTTCTAAGGGAAGCTGGGGAACTTTGGAGTTAAGTTAGGGTAAAGAGGCTTGTTTGGGTTGGGGAAAAGCCTTACGACAATTGGGCCTACTAGAGGCCTAAAAGCCAAAAATCCCCCAACTAGGAGACCTAGCAGGGGTTGAAGAGGACCGGCCAGTTGGCTGGCCCGAAAGTTTTCTGATTTTTCCATGCTGGCCCCTTTGCTTAAATACCTTTTGGTAACCCCTGACAACCGCGACATAGCCAGGGTATTATGGGAAATGGAAGCTTCTAGAAGGTTCTAGAGGCAGGAAACGGAAATAACATTGCAAGGCATAGATAATGCCCACCTATGTAAGAATAGACACACAAGACTAAGATTTGCTATTGGCCCCAGCAAACATGAAAGTAAACAAGGTTTGCGACAGCATTGTGGGATTTTGTGCTAGTAAGTGAGCATTTGGAATTAACGTTTACAGTCATTATGAAAGTCAAAAGATTTTCGTACTTTTTGTTAGTTGCGTAGGTGTCAAAGCATTCATTTAAGCCATTCATACTCCGTATAAAGAATGAAACCATTTCAATTTATGTAAGGTTACGATTATACGGTTTACTTTCGATAAAAAAAAAACCGGTTTCATTCTAACAGTTATGGCAGTAGGATAAATCAGTAGTGTAGTTTCCGAGCGTTGTGACTGGTTGAATTGTAACTTTATTAAATTCAAATAAAAAATCTAAATTTTGCCAATGTAATCATACAATAACGCAAAAGCAAGAAGAAAATGCTGCAGAACTTTACGGTTTATTTATTATTGCAGTATACTAAGACCAAGAAAAATTAATCTCTTGGGCTTTGATTAACTTTTGATCGTAATTTTGGGATGGTATAGAAGTAGGTGGTTCTGCAATTTTATGACTGCATTAATATTGTTTCCAGGAAGGAACACATTTCTTGTTTATTCCTAAAACATCAACTGGATGAACATAAAACTAGTAGCACGAGGTGGGGATAGCAAGACAACACGTATGATTTTTTTTTAATGTTAAGTATAAAATATATTTAAAACCTATATAAGAGATATTTTAAATGTGTTATTGAATGCTTGGTTCCTTTACATGACCTCATTTGGAAACAATTTTGGGAACAAATGTTTAAATGAATTTAATATTGTTGTTAGCATCCTATTATAGAGAGTGGCGATTAATTGAAATATTTCACAAATATATATATATATATATGTCATTTTATATTTGATGAAAAATTGCCAAACAAAATAAGATGCAGGCACTTTCCACTGAGATATGAATGGCTGACTAAAAACAATTTTTCCTTCTAAATAACATCAGCATCGTGTTTCTTTTCCAACTTAACAAAATGCCACCTTAAAATGTTAGCGAAGTAATTCCCAATTTAATATAAACGTGTCCTCTTAAAACGGTAGCACCTTTGCTGTTTCATAACTTACAAAATAAATTACCGTATTAAAATATTCGTAACTTTGCCCGTTTTTTAACTTAATAATAAAAATATTTTATTGTGCAGATATCTGAAATGACTGCCATCTTACAATATGTGATTTAGGAATTAAAAAATAAAGCATCGTAAATAGCTAAAACGTCTTAAGTATTCTCATCGCGTGTTTTCTCTCCGATAATAAGATGCATCTTATGTTTGCCGGCATATTAAACGATACCAATCTGAATTTCAGACATATCTTTAATTGGTGATATATTAATTCCTCAAAGCCCTCGTAAGTTCATTACATCTTAAATTAAGATGGGTTTACAACTTTCAGGAGACTGATCGACCAAAACAACTGTATTTCAGATCCATCTTATACAATTTTGAGATACTTACTTTTTGCAGTGTACAGTTGGTAACATTCTATACTTTCAGCTAAAATCTTTCCTTGGGAGTGTTCATGGAAGAATACAATTTACTAAACGTTAAAACCCCTTTTTAAAAAAAAATGTTCTGATGTTGTGTTTTAAAGTTAAGTTGCTAAAGAAAGGATTCGATGGTTAGTAAATGAAAAAGGTAATAGAATTAACTATGTCATTCAGCAATTTCAGTTACTTATTTAAATAATTTGTATACCCTTTGAACACTAGGTTACCATACATCTCATCACCTCGTCTAAAGATGTGTACCACACCGAAGGATGCACACATTACCTACAAAGTAACAAAAGAAGTATATCGTATGTTGGATGACTTATGCAACCATTGTCACCGACCTTGTCACACAATTCAATTTGCTATTATAAAAGATGTCCTTCGCTATAGTGACAAGGGAACCAAACTGACCTTTTCTGTTGTTAGCAATGTTGTTGATGTCGTTATAGAAGACACACCGTACAATCTGGTCATGCTTGTGGGAGACTTCGGTGGGACTTTGGGTTTCTTCATGGGAATGTGTTTGTTGAATGTAATCCAGCTGCTGGAATCTGCTGTACATGCAGTGTATAAGAAAATATGGGATTAGCTCAAAGTAGAATTTTTTATTTATTTTTATTTCTTCTAATGTTATGTACTATAGTGTTGATTATATGGCGTCTAATCATAAATTGAGACATTACTACCCTGCCATAATGCTAAATTAATAGAAAAAAATATAAGTGTAGTGCGCTTATTCGTTTTAGTGCATCTCTTTAATTTTTTTCTTGGTGTATGCGTGCGACAGTTGATAAAGATGTGTTCGATGTGTCGATAAAACTGTTGTAAAGGTGCACTACATAAGAAACACCGTATACTTGTGCGAGACTTTGGAGGGAATTTGGATTTCTACATTGGAATGTGTTTGTTGAATGTCATACAGTTGCTGGAATCTATTGTACGTGCAGTGTATAAGAAAATAAGGTATAAGCTGACAGTTACTACCTCGCCATGATACTAAATTAGTAGACACACGGATAAATGTAGTGCATTTCCGTAATTTTGTTTGGTGTATGTGTGTGTTAGTTGATAACGATGTATTTGGTTGAGACATCCTACATTGCAGGATCTAGAGAGGATTGAGGATCGAGCTGGAATTAACAACTATTAACGTGCAACTACTTCAAGTTTGCTAATAAACAAAAATGCAGCCAAAGCTGGGAGTATCATGAATCCGTCCAGCGCCATTCGTTCTTCGCATCTGCAAATTTTGTGCCTCATTCTTGATACGAATTTATGTAAGTTAGAAGAATAATGCTGTTCCCTGATATATTTTTCTCATGATGTATTGAGTGCGATTATATCCTTAAGTAGCCGAGGTGCTAGTGTGTGTGGGGGGGGGGGTGGATTGAGGCTTAATGGGGCATCGACATGCCGGTCATTAGCATCATCCTCAGTCACAGTGCAGTGGTTCGGGTTGCCACTGCACAACACATTAGAGAGATATTAATCACATTTTATCATGGATCTGTGCCAGGTCGGAGGGGGACGGGGAGGCGACTCAATGACTGGAAGCTTAGTGGAATGATTAGTCCCGTGGAGGTTTCGAAAAGAAGCCTTTGTTCCCTCTTTTGACATCTCTGTTGAAAGTGTGCTTCGTTATTGTGTGTGTGTTGTTTCTTGCTTTCCCTCCCCAAACTGGCACCATACTTACCGAAAAGACATAATGTAGCTCCACTCCATAAGTACCATGGTACCATTCCCAGGAAAGCATCAAAGTATATTTACACTTTCCCCTGCACCGACTTCACAATGGATATTCTACTCAACAGTTGAAGACATTTTTTCGCTGCCACTTTGCTTTAGGCGAAGACCTGGTTTTGCAAGTTAAATTTTCGTTTTTAATGGACCTTTCAAAGAAGTATGGCTTGCCCGATTAATATTTGGTTTGTTAACATTACGTATATATGCCTATAGTTTGTTCCACATTATATTTTCAGAAAACTGACTGGATGACGACTCGTTTCGTTCTAAGAGTTGTTTATTTTTTACTATCATTACATTTGTACTCAGGGTTTGAATGTTTGCTCCTAGCTTCTTTTGTACAGTTAAAGATGTGAGGGGGTAGGGCTGAGGGCGAAAGGGACAGGATCATGGGAGCGAGGCAACCTTGTCATCTATTGATGTTATGCTTAATGGTTCCTTGCATTGGTGAATATGGTTTTTCTGGTTGACAATCTATCCTTTGATGCTGAATTTCACATAAGATGTGTTTTTAATGGCGTAACCTACCTAAAGTCAATATAATATGGCAAGTTGTTTGTGGTCCCTCTGCGAACCCTTCGTTACATTTTCAAGATGGCAGGTCTGGTTATGCTAGCAGTACTGTGCTGATCCCGTTTTTTAATATTTTTTTAATGTTTTTTTTTTATCTTGTAATTGGCCTTTATTGTGACCAGGACCAGCAAAATACTGGTTGAAAATTAAATGTCGTTTTTAACATGTCGTTGTGGGAATACACCTCCTGTCGGGAGGTTTCCTAATTTTTACGATTTTGCAGCCTTTGTTACTGTTTTGCTCGTTTTACTGAACAATCAACTCATTATTATTGTATGCACCAGAATATTCTTCAGTATTGTTATGTGTATAAAAAAAAATCAAAATCAGGAATGGTTAACGCTTGTTAAACCCTTTGAAACCCTTTGAAAATCAAAACACACAATAAATAGTGAAAATGCCTTGTTTTTACCAGTGTCAATGTCGTTTACTTAAAGAAACTACCTATCACAATTATATGAGCAAAATGTGGCAAAAATGCTTCCTTTCCAGTTATATCTGGTCTGCTAAGAAAGGCAGAGAAAGTGAGGCAATTAATCATTTATCATAATCTAATAAATGAAGAAATTTTGGAAGCGAATAAATGCCTGTGACTTTTTTGGTGGGCGGAAATATTTGGATGAAACGAAATTTCTTTTTCTGTGACTTTACAGAAAAGTGACTTTTCTGTGACATAATCAATATCCATTGTGATTAATTGTAGAGAGCGACGATGAATGTTGAGATAGTAACGCACACAGGCAGCCAGGCCTCTGTCTGAAAATATGCATTCAATGACATAAAATTGCCCAATCTACATACCGGACTGTGCATAGTTCCGTTATGCAGGCCCAAAATATCTAAAATCTAAACACAAAAACGTTAAACACTAAAAACAAAATCTCATTTCTTTCGTTTATCTGAATTTTCGTTTTTCTGTTGTATACAGGGGGCAGAACGGACGGAACACCCTTGGCAATCAAAGTTGGCAAGTTGGCATAGTTTTGTCACCGTAGTCGTCTAGAAATGAAACTAATGTTGTTCCTCCCTCAGGTTAACATTTCTGATTTTGTTTCAGAGCTGATCACGGTTAATGAATTATGCCAATTTGCGTATGCTGCAAACACCATTACCTACCAATACAATGCATGGTGTATGAAAGCGCCTGACAGAACTGTTTGGCAGGAAAGCCACTCGGCCAGCACAACAGAATGATTCTTGTAATGCCCGTAACTCCTAAACTAACGTACCGAATTTCATTCTGTTTTTGTGCATTGGCCATGCCTTGGCAGTGTCTACAAGTTTCTTATTTACACTGGGGTTCTATGAAGCATAGTTAAAAAGTAAGCATCACGATGACCTTGAAAATATGCGTCAAGGTCAGTGATCGATTCATGGTTAATTGGCTCCCCGTTCGCCTACATACCATGCAAAGTTTCATTATCCTAACATTAACCATCTTTGATTGCCAAGGGTGTTCCGTCCTTTCTGGCCCACCCTGTATATTGTATGAGTAAAATAACCTTCAACTTGTTTTCTTTTTGTTTTTTTTTTTTGGGGGGGGGGGGTGCTTGACCTTGATTTACTTGGATTAGTGTCATCCTCATAGCTTACATGTCTTTTTCTTGTATATGTTCCTTTATAGCATTAGAATTTTAAAGGCTTATATCCGTGTTTTATAAACGTAAGCGTTTTTAATACTTAACTAGGAAACAGGCTTTGGGTCAATTGTAGGCGGAGCGAACAAACGTTTATTTCAAAATTTATACTTAGTGTATATTTAAATTACTATACCATATTCGTTAATGCTCCGTTAAATTATGGGTCAATAATCAGGGGGCTAAGTTTGGGACTTTTGTTTTTTGGTGTTTCCAACTGCTGCTCTTTGCTGTTTTTTTTATATTAGCATGTTTTCTAGGAGGCCTAAGCTATGTACCATATTTATTTTAATGTTTAGGTTGCTTCAGCATTTAATTTATGTTTACTTATTTTGAGCTGCTAACGATGTGAGATATATGTATAAACAGACATAAATCGCTGGAAATACTATTAAGGAAAATTGGAAATTAGCCAGTGTATGATTTTCTCTTTTAGCTAATTTCCAATTTTCCTTAACTATGTGGGATATCGCCACCTTTTCGTATACATATTGAGACTGTATATATGATTTTCTGTAGCCAAACTAAGTAAGTAGCACTCTCCCAGACAAGTCACCACTCGTTGTTAGGAAAACTTGTCTCGTTTTTTAACGAATAGACACGTAGAGTTTAAAATGTCAAATTTCATAAGAAAAGCATATATGATGAACGCACTCTTTTTATGAATGCCTACATCCGTAACATAGTCAACACCTGAAACACAAAAGAAGCCAACAAAAACCAGGAAGCTAGGCTTTTCTAAGAGGTTCATTGAAAAAAAAACTATCTCAGTACTGTTACTAGCAGCTTCAAAACCTTATAAACACTCACAGCAAGAAGCCCAAGAAGCTGAGCGTTTTTAGAAAGATTACTGAAAATGCCTTTTGAGGTTTAAAATTAATTTTTTTCTTTCCGTTTGGTTAGTGTTTTTTTTGTGTGTGATCCTTTCTTGACAGGACCTAAACACTATACACACCCCCCCCGCGGGGGGGGCCAAGAGGGTTTAGGGGTCAAACAATTCATGACCCCCTATTTCCCTAATCCCCCCGGCGTTATGTAATGACTGGTGACATTATTATTCACATTAGGTTGTTATTCACATTGGCGCCATCTAGAAGTCATATTGACACCAAGTTGTAAGTCCAACATGGCCCCAATGAAAACAGCAACTTGCTGTTAGACTCCCACCTTTTTTAACTTTACTTCTTTACTACTTTACTTCTTTACTAATGCAATTGTGACCAAGGCACAAATAGTTACTTAGTGCTTAAAATTAAAATAGTTTGATTGCTCTTGTGCCCTTGTTCCCCTTGTGGACTGCGGGTAGAATAAGCTCACCATATCCCTGCGTCTCATAGAAGGCGACTAAAAGGAACCCAAGATCAAGGTTTGCTAGTATGCCCAGGGTTTGCATGGCGGAGGGTTTATGGTCGGTCTCCAACATTAGCACACCCAACACTGTGGTTTGCATGTGCCTCTAGGATGTGTATGGCGGGGATGGGGTTTAACACCCGTCATGAGTGCTAGCCAGAAAGAGGTGAAGCAACATCCACAAAACAGGCCCTGGATGGCTGCTTAGAGGATGTTTGGTTTTAAATCCCCCTTTTAGGGTTTGATTCTTATTTGCCCAGTCTGGCCATTGGGCTCTCATCCTCATTTCCTAGCACTTTGGTCATGTGCTGCAGCCCAATAATCCATAGAGGCGGAGATCCTGGCTTTCGGGTATAGTACAGAGAACGGGTGCCTGGGCAAAGCCTTTGGGAAGGGGCACTGGGTTTATTTTGGGAGGGGGTGCTTGGGTCCCTTGGAGAGATTGAATGGGAGGGGGTCCATGACTGGTTCGATTTGTAGTGCTGAGAAAGACTTGTGTGCCAAATTTCATGCTTTTAGTTGGATTTGAAAGAATTTGTGTACGCCACTTCTGCCCAGTTCTTTAAATTAATAATTACTCTGCCGACGAGAATACTGCAGTCACATTAAAATCGCGTTCAAAAAGCCCTGGTTGTTGTTAATAACTACATTTTAAGGTAAGTCAAAATGAAAATAGGTTCACTGGTTCGAAGTCTAGGTGAGAGCAAAATATCTAGCCCATTTGACTTTCCGTCACAAGAATATCGTTATCACATTAAAATAGCATTCAGAAGGCCCTAGACCATGTCCAGTCCACACCTACGTTTTAAACTATAGAACTTGAAAATCGGTTCATTGGTTTGACCTCCAAGTGAGAGAAAAGAGTCCCAACAACAACAACAATCCTAACCTTTTGGCATGTCATATTTAATTTCCTTCCATTCACTTAATTCGTTGTCTATTTTCACACAGAGAAATCTATTATTAAGATATCTAATTAGATCATTAAGCCAATGAAAAAAAACAATGATAGTGTAAAAGAAGGTAAGGTAACATTGTTGTTTAAATGTTGAATTTAGATTGATTTCATGTTAGTTTAAAATTAGACAGCAGGTAAATCCATGCCAAGTGTGGGGTAGGTTAATAAATAATTTTTATCAACCTTGATTCTTTCCAATTTACGTTTTTAAGCTCATTACAAACTATTGATACCACGATGCTTTTTTCATGAAAATGAATGGGAATATAACTAGTGAACCAATAAACAATCGGTGCTTAACCTGCTTAAATCTTGAAATTTTGCCGGGCATGTAACTTTTTGTCATAATTAGCGATGAAAAACTTGATTTAACGATACAAAAATAGGAAATAAGCAACACAGTACAAATTTTACATTGGAAAATCATTGCTTAAGCCCTTCTGCCATTTTTACACATTTGCCTTTTTATCATAATAATCTGATTTGTGATGAGTAGGCCATCTCAGTGATTTGGTGACAGGTTGGTTACACAGGCCGGAAGGCAAAAATGGGTTCGATAATAATGTGCTAAATAATGTGCTTTGAAAAGAAAGGCTGAAGTTCTACCGCTAAGCCGTACTAAAAACTGATAGGTTGGTTTACTGGTTAACTACAGGTCATAACAATCTAACAAAAAGTTCGTAACAGATTTAAAGAATGATTCAGTATACAATAATAGAAGATGTACCAATTCATGACAGTCGTTAATGATTTCGACTGGTTAGCTTGTTTCCGTTTTTTCTTTGTACCACAAGCGGAACGACCAACAAATGGTCTCTGTAATATCTCTGTAATGTGTGGTGCAGTGGCAACCCGGACCACTGCACTGTGACTGTGGTTGGCGCTAATGACCAAGCTGTCGACGCGCCATGAAGCCTCACCCGCCCCCAACAAATGGAGTGCATGCAATGACTCTCACACGAGCAGCGATATTTAGAATGTAGACGTTGATCTGTGTCGCTTTCAGCTTTACAGGCAGCACAGTATAGTCTTGTAAGAAGCTTCATAAATTAATTTTGGCCTATATTAAATATTGTCCCTCTTCATTCCATTACACTGCAGCAATTGAAAAGAACTTCAGTCCAAATAGTGCGGTTTCCCTTTGTCTGCATATTTCTGCATCGGAATGTGATCCAGTTAGACAGTTTTCCTTTAAAAACAAAATGCACATTTCACAAATCTGTTTTGTCATTGAACATCAATGACAAATGCTGTCCTTATGTAATTTTTTTTCCTTAGTATTTTGGGATAATCAAGCTTTAATTCTAAATTCCCTGAAGAGTTCAGCGGAGTTTGTCATTAATTTGAATGAAATATATTACGTTACGTGGCGGAGCTTGACCGTAGCCTACAAAGTGCATGTATCTGCAAGTGAAAGTTTGAGACCGTATTCCAGATTTAACCCCACATCTAAAACTCACTTCTTTATTTTGTCAAAACAGTTCACGGTTACACTCTGCATAAACTGTGATCCCACAGCATAAACGTTTCCTTTACTCTGTTCAAAATTACTTTTATCCCTTTCTAACTTTAAATTACTTTAAAAAAATAGTATCAAATGTTAACGTTTTGGGTTCAACCTGATGCATGTGAAATTAGACCCTTTATTCCCAAGTTATGCAACTTGACAGTCTTGTGTGAATAACAGTGAAGAAGCAGAAAAAAGGTTCTAAAACTTGCAAATAACTGCAGTAAGCTCAATATAGGACTGCCACAATACCTGTAGGCTTACACTGTTATCCTCTTTTATCGTTAACGGAACTTTCGTTTTTAACGGTTGCCTGCCTTCCTGTAGTGCTTTCAAAATGCTACGATCAAATGCTATTATTTCGTTAAGTTACGTTGAAAAGGCATGGTAACTATACCGATGCAGGGATGCTTTAAATTGTTCTTTTTTTCTTTTTGTTAGCTTTTTTTAAGTTCACTTGATTACCAGCAACACGGTGTATACTTCATCGGTATTCATTGACTATTTAGGATTCCACATTTACAGTGGTGAGTGTTACATTGATATATTCGAGAAATTGTAATTTCTTTCGTAATGATTGATTCATTTGCAGCAATTCGAGCTCATCGATGCTTTTGGACTTTCAGTCGAGATGGAAAATGTCATTCCAATCCGGCTGTCAATTTACTCCACCCAGACTACTGAAGTGCAACCAACCATTCGATCACCAACCAACCAACCATTCGAAAAGGGGCCCTTTCTGGCCCTCTCGGAAGGGATCTCAGCCTTGTTCCCTCGGACGCTTTTCCAACTCTGCGTCTGAGGTTACACGCTTTTTGGCAAGCCTCGTGGGATGGGCAGGACGGCAATAAATTACGAGCTATTAAAGGCACTGTTGAGGAATGGCACTCGGCGTGTCGCCGCAGTCGCCGTGAGGAGGTGGTGTTAGCCCGTTTGCGCATTGGTCACACTCGACTTACTCACTGTTTCCTTTTGCGGGGGGTTGACCCTCCTGAATGTTATTGGTGTCGGCGGCCACTTACGGTCCGGCACTTCCTTGTTGATTGTTGCCATCTTGATGGTTTTCGTCGTCGTTTCCATCTTCCGCATGACATTGCGCTTCAATTGGGCGATAAGTCTGTCCTCCTGTCCGGTGTTTTTCAATTTTTGCAGGAGGTACAGATGTATGACAAGATTTAGATTAGGGGTTTGAATAATATCTCTGTAATGTGTGGTGCAGTGGCAACCCGGACCACTGCACTGTGACTGAGGTTGGCGCTAATGACCACGTTGTCGACGCGCCATTAAGCCTCAATCCCCCCCCCCCCATTCGATCAACATTTTGCAATTTAGCGTCATTTATAGGCTGCTCTTCATTGTTCGCTTCTCCCGCTCGTTCCACGAATAATCTAAAATAATTTTTCCAAGAAAGGCCCCTTTCAATTTTGTGAAAATTCAAGATAGTGGGCCAAACTGCGTCCCCAAAAAGGATTTTGCGCCTTACTTCCAAACCCTTCAACAGACAGAAGTCAGATTGGTTACAGATAATATTCAGAAGGAGCTGCTGTTCTAAGGCATCAAAAGATGGTTTTATCATAACGACTTTTAAACCGTGTATCTGAGTGAACGCTAACTGGTTAAGAATAATCGTTAGACCTAAACGTTTTTCAAGTGAGATGTATTCAAATTTAGCATAAAAGTAACTTTTTTGACTTAAGTTCGTCATTAATGTAATGGGCGAAGACCAAAACCTCGATTCGTAAGGGGGCGGTAGGGAGTTCTTTCTCTTTTCACAGAAACCATCGGACATAAAATACCTCCAGACAAAAAAGGGAGAGGTGACGATTAGACCGTGGGATTCTTTGTACATTCACAAGCCTAAGAAAGTTGTGATATCCATCCAAAACCAAAACTGGTATAAGAGAAGCCGCCAAGTTCCAAAAAGGTTCGGCATTTAAAAGCAGTCCTTTTGAATGCTTCTCGTAATAGTGCATTTCGTTTATCCCTGTCTCTTTCTCTCATTCATTCTCCGTTTCTCGCAAAGCTTATGTATCCAATTGTATCGTATCTCGTTTATCTTATTTAACTCTCTTCTCGTTATTACACATATCTCGTGTATCCTGTATCTACGCTTTTTTATTTCGTATATTTGTCTTCTTTTGTTGGTAATAATTTCCATCGAAACAAGACAAACCTCTACAAAATATAAAATTTAACACTCTTTTTTAAATTTATTGTCACCAAGTGTTGCGTATCTGTAAAATGTTTGTTCTTGTCTTCAGCTTAAACTTGTAATAATATAAAGCCAAATGGTGCTGTGAAGACACACTGCAAAATTTGAAAAACTGACCCGTTGTGTTTCTGCTGGCTATCCAGCCGATTTTAGGTGGAAAATGCTAAATAAATCTTCTTCGTACTTCCCGTTGGTACAATTCTTCACAAAAGGAAAAAAAATAGGGTGGTAAAAATACGTCTGAATGTAATGGCTTAAACAAAACCCATTGTGAATAGAAGAAACACGAGTCATGCTTGGATGTAGCCACGCCAAGAAGTTAAATCCGTGTTGTCATTAATACTATAAATTTGTAATGCTGAAAATATTAAAAAGTTTAAAAAGCTATAATCTTGATCTAATATCTATCTAAATTGTACGTTGCTTATCTCTTTTTGGGTTGCACAACTCTTTTTCCTGCACATATTTCTTTTTTACAACGCACACCTCTTTTTCCTGCCCATCCTTCTTTTTTACGATGCACACCTCTTTTTAGTGCACCTCCCTTAAAATACATGAAAAATTGACTTACTCTTGCGTCGAAGAATATTTTACGATTTTACGACACACACCTCTAACAAAGAAACCTTTACCATAAAGCCATACTATTCCCACTATTTAGGAAACTTCGCGCGTAGCACTCTTACATCCACACAGACAGACCTATTATGGTGCTAAAATTTCTCTAAAAAATGTAAATTTAATTTCCTGCATGATTCTGGTGTAAATAACAGCGTTAATGGTGAATGGTGATCGTTACAAGTTACTGCATTATTAAAGAACGGTTGCTTTTACAAAATCGATGCAAATATCAAAATCTAAAAATGAAAAGGCAATGGACAATTTGTTCAAGTTTAGCCTGGACCCCAAAATATGTATAAAAATACAGTAGTTCGTGCGTGAGAAACAGTTTCAGTGAATCTTTCATGCTTGTGACTAAGAAAACACGGTATGACACAACGTAGACGGAATGGCTAGTAGGCCAGTATAGTTGCAGATCTCCTGGGAGGTGGTAAAAAATCCCAAGAAAAATATTGGTAAAAAATCACTGAGAAACCCCACAGTATAAAATCTCTAGTAATACAATTTCTAGATTTAATACGAAAATAGTACAGAGCAGCTACCATAACGCCATATTGGCTACGGGACAGACATCTAAAGCTGGCAGTTGAACTGGCTCCTAACGGCCCTGGATGAAAATGGAGGTAAAAATACAAACCTGTTTTTAGTTAAGCTGATACTGTAAAAGTGGATTTCTTAGGCATATGAAACTTAGTTTTGCCCAATCCCTTACACTGCGAAACATACATTGGGTTGCAAATCGGATTCCCTGAATTCCCTTTCACATTTAGTAAAATTGTACACCCTTCATTTATTGTTCCTCTTAAAATGTCCCTTTCAATAATACCAAACACAACCGGAAGTAATTACCGGAAGTGGTACTAATGTGCTAGTGAAAAGACGCCTTTTTTTTTTAATGACGTCTGAACATGACACTTTGAATTCCCTTTCACAGTTAGCGAAATTACACCCTCTGCATTTATTGTTCCTCTTGAAATTTCCTTTCCAATGATACCAAACACAACCGGAGAAACTACCGGAAGTTGTACTAATTAATTATGATTAATGCATATACACGCCGTAATAATAGGGTTATAGAGTGCCCAAAATTGAAGAATTGTTCACTGTGTGTGAAAAGCGTTAAATTTGGTTTGAATGCAAATGAAGGATAACTGTAAAAAAATAAAGCTATGATGGTAAGTTCAAAACCGCCCGATGGGGGAAGGGGAGGTGACTTAATCCCCTCACAATGGTTTTTTGGCTGTAACTCCTTAACCATCAACTTATCAAAAGCATAATGTGAACAAAAAAAATTCAGCACACAATTCTGGACGGGAAAGGTGATATTGTCTTTTAAGTAAATGCAGTCCTTGAACCAAAAAATTGTATTTAAAGGATATCATCCTTACACTCGTGCGAAAGTTCCTTTTTTAAATTAGTTATTATAGTTATTTTCCTGTTATAGGGCTCTTGCGAGCCCTCTTGTAGCCCAAAAAGGGACATGGGCGGATTTTCTGAAGTGGTTGCGATCGATTCTTTCCATGAATCCTAACCGAAATTGTTTAACTTAGATAGGGACCATCCTACACCCATTTAAAGGTGAAGAGGTAATTTCGTAGCAGTGAAAGCCTATAGAGATTTCGAATTCAAAGTGGTCTTGCGAGCCCTCTAATAGCCGGAAATGGACAGGATTCGGATTTTCTGAAACGGTTTGGATAAATTCTTTCCATCTATTCTAACCGAAATTGTTTAGTTTAGACAGGGACTTTCCTAAATCCATTTAAAGGTAAAGAGATAATTGAGCAGCGGAGAAAAGGTAATAGAGATTTTCGAATTCATAGTGGTCTCTAATAGCCTGAAATGGATTGAACATGCTTAGGATTTTCTAAAAACGTTGGGATGTATTCTTTCCATCAATCCTAACCTGAATTGGCTTGCTTGGATAGGAACTAACCTATGCCAGTTTAAAGGTGTAGCTGTAATTGGTGTAGCGGCTAATTTCAATTTCAATATTTGTATTTGTTTCTAAGCTAAAAATTGTCAATCAGGATTCTTGGAAAAAATAGAACCCCACCTTTCAGAAAATCCTAAGCATATCCATTTTGGGCCATAAGAAGGCTCGCAAAAATACTTTAAATTTGAAAACCAACATACGCATTCGTCACTACGCCATTACCTCTTCACCTTAAAATACCTGTAAGACAATTTTGGATAAGATTGATGGAAAGAAAATATTGCCACCTTTTAGAAAATCCTAAGCATGTCCGTTTCGGGCTATTAAAGGACTCGCAATAGCACTTTGAACACGAAAACCACTATAACATCCAATTGAAAACAGGAGCGGTCGGGCGAATTAAGGGTGATGTACTTTATGTATGATTTTGTGGTTTAAGGGTTGCTTTTACGTAAAAGTTGTATATCACCCTTCCTGTCCAGAATTGTGTGCTGAATATGTTTGCTTCACAATGTGCTTTTGATTTGTTGATGGTTAAGAAATTGCATCCCAAAAAAAAAAAAAAAACAATTTGGGGAATTAAGTCACCCCCTCCCTCCAATTTGAGGGGGCTTTGAATTTGCTATCATAGCTTTTTTCAGTTACCCTTTATGTGGATCCAGACCAACTTTAGTGCTTTCCACATAAAGAGAAAAATTACTTCAATTTTGGGCACGAAACCCAGTATTAATCATGATTAATTGGTACCACCTCCAGTTCTGGTTATGTTTAGTATCATCGGACATGAAATTTCAAGAGGAACAATAATGAAAGGGTTTATTATTTTGCTAACCGAGAAAAAGAATTCAGTATGTTAACAAGCAATAATGAAAGGGTGTATTATTTTGCCGACTATGAAAGGGAATTCAGTACGTTAATAAATAACTGTGAAAGTGTCAAATGGCATCATATTTTGGTAGCCATTGATATGTTATTCACGACAGTTTTCGAGAATGAATGCTGGTTTTGCTGTTGTAACATTACTTCAAGGTGAACCATAAATTCAGACACCTATATTGGATACATCCTATTATAAATTATAAACTCATTTTTTCATGCCGAATCTGGGCCCTGTTTAATTATTATCTAGCATTGCTTGTTCTGACATCTGGGTCGTGACTAGTTCCCAGTGTGATTATTATTTAACATTGCTTGTTCTGACATCTTGGTCATGACTGACTCCTAGTTTGATTATTACTAGGCACTGCCTGTTCTGACGTCTGGGTCGTGCCTGGCTCCTAGTTTGATTATTTTAGCGTTGCTTGTTCTGATGTCAGGCTTTGACATCCGAAACTTCATGTTCACTGTTTGAATTATTGAAGTGTTTTTTTGCAGTACCCTTTGGTTGTTTCAACTATCACTTGATTTGGGCATGTTTCTGTTGTGAAAGGGAAATGACATCACTAAGTTGTGTTAATGTTGTTTATTTACTTCAATTACAAAATTGCTTCCTAAAAAACATCCGAACTTGTGCAGCAACATCAAAAATATTCAGTCCTAAAAACTTTATATTTTTACGCAATACATTTGTAACATAGTTCTACACAGAAAACACCAAGAGACAGTATGTATCCACAACCTAGCATTATTAAAACGGTAGCAAATTGTGAAATGCCAACAGTTGATATCGTGTTGTCAGTGTTACAATCTTCTACATCACGTTTTCGAGTGTAAAACACCTTTATAATTCCTGAAGATCTTATTGATAACAACCTGAAATAAATTTAAAATTGGAAACTGCGATAAATACCAAACGTAAGTATTTTTCTAAAAGTATAACAACTTA
The DNA here is from genome assembly GCA_023313725.1 of Lithobius niger. Lineage (NCBI taxonomy): Eukaryota > Metazoa > Arthropoda > Chilopoda > Lithobiomorpha > Lithobiidae > Lithobius > Lithobius niger. Next base: position 21,660 of record JAHWFP010023467.1, read on the forward strand.
ATGATCACTCCTTCCTCTAATGATGATTAACATCTGATCATTGGGGCTTTAAATCATTGGTCAGATGCTATTGATC
>JAHWFP010023469.1:0-11140 GCA_023313725.1 Lithobius niger
TTTGCAATTAGGAGGGAAGCTATTAAAAAAAAACGACTTTTTGGTATGGGAAATCCCATGTTGCATACATCGACTGTCATTAGTGCCCGACTAAGACAAGCTACCACCCTGCGGATAGGCTAGATCGCCTTAGGGAACAATATGCTCCTGGGTACCAATATCCTGACTTAAATCATGGGTACATACGGAGAAATGGCTTACCTGTACCATTTTGGGTAAGGCTGTGGAGCATTGGGAAGCTCATGCCCTCGGGATGTTTTTCTTGAATAGCTTGACTCATACGATGTGTGCGCAAACCTGGGGATAAGCTTGAAATGTCCACATTGCTGGTTTTGGAACCCTCTGAAGGGGTATCGCTAAAACTCTTAATGCTATTTTCGCTTGCCCAAACGAGAAGTGTTGTGAATAGCTGGACTCACAGGAGTACTTGGGATATGCTTCAAATGCGTGGGGATGACACTAATCCTGGCACGAAATTGTATCAAGCCCCAAATGGTTGGGGAGAAAAGTCGAAGTAACCTTGTTTTCCCTAAGAATTAATTGTCACGCGACATTTTGGGTCACCATAGTGTAAGGGTTTGTCTGTCTGAGAGCCACCAGCTCTTTGTGCCGTCTGTTTGGCATCAGATCCCAGACACATGCTCTGCTGAGTTTGCGGATGTTCGAATGACTTTAAAATTTCCTTGCATTAGTAATGCTGATACAGCAACACAACCAATCCACTGTTCGTTTTATCCTTAACAGAACCTAATACATTCTTGTTTGATTAGCTATACAAAAAATGACCTTTAATGTATAGGTGGTATCGAACAAATGCACTGAGGATTTCATGACTAGTGTATCAATCTCGTACATAAAGCTGCCTGTACCGAACAATATAAGGCAACACCTGTACCCTTATTGACCCTTCATAAAATTATAGTGAAATTCGAATATTTAGATGGTTTAGATAGTTCCAATAAACAAAAACCATTATACACAGGTCTAACAAACATTACCTTAAATTTGTGCATCTTAAAGAGAACCAAGTTGGGAATCAGTGTGTCATAATACTCCAAAGAGGGCACATTCATCAACCACTATACCTTGGCCTCATCAGCAGTCAACTTATTATTTACAAGTTTCCTTACAGTTTTCATACTCTTACCATAAATACTGTTGCAAAATAATTTGTAAATGATCCGCTCGAATTCTGGTGTAGCATCCTTCCTCTTCTCAGTATTGAAATCATTAATGCATTCATTACATCCTACTTGGTAATTTTAACTTTTGCACTGTTGACTGGAAGCAAAATTGGGCTAGCGATAGACACCACAATTTGTTCCTGGAACGTATCGACCCTTTGGGGCCAATCTAACTTGTGGACTACCCAACTTGGGGAGAAAATATCTTAGACCTGTTCTTTAGTAATGACGAAACACTTGTCTTTTGCCTTCAGGTCGAGGACCATTTTGGAAACAGAGATCATTGCATTATTTCTTTCTCTTTAGTCCCTCTAAATATGGAAACAGACCGCGCAAGAAAAAGAGTATTTTTCAACGAACTGGGTAGATTAAATTTAGAAGGCCTTAAATCCGCACTCTCTGCTGTAAACTGGGAAGAACTAATCTTTTTGGTACACTCGGACACAAACAAGGCTTGGAATTGTTTCAAAAACGTACTAGTGGCATATATAAGGCTACATACCGATAAACCAAACCCCAGAAACACTAAATCGCGGGATCCTCCCGTTAATCTTATTAAACTTTGCAGACGAAAGCTAGTGGTATGGAAATGACTCGAATCACATCCATGTGCAGAAACCAAACTTGAATATAATAATCTACGTAAACTTTACGCAGATGGCATTGAATCATGGCACAGTTCACGTGAAGCACAGGCCATCTGTAAGGGAAAACAAGTGGCGTATTTTAATTGTACCGTCAGAGGACGTCTATTTCATGCTCAATCTCTCCACGTAAACTTGGAAACCTTTTTCAGACGGAAAGTTCCGATAAGGCTAAAACTCTTAGCCGCATTTTTGCTCTAAATGTCATGAAAGATGACCGTGTGCCTTTGCTGGACTGTGGTCCTCCAGTACACCATGCTGAAACATGTAACTCAGTCGTTTTCTCTAATTCATTAGTTCTTGCGTCCATAAATAAACTTAAACCAAGCCATTCTCGTGAACTAGATGGCCTTTCTGCTTTTTTACTTAAACAGCTGAAATATGAAATTTATTATCCCCTTATAAAACTATTTCAACTATCCTTTCACAGGGGAATATCCCAGAAATATGGCGCATTACACTTGTCACCCCAGTTTTTAAACGGGGGGTCACCTTCTGACCCATGTAACTATCGTCCAATCGCCCTAACGTGAGTAGCATGTAAATTTACGGAATCTATTATTTGCGACGTTATACTGGCATACCTGGATAAATATTCTACTGTAAATAAAACCCAATTTGGCTTTATGCCACAAAGGTCTGCAACACACCAGTTGTTGGCAGTCCTCGACCACTGGACGAGTGAACTTAACATTGATGTATTATCAGACACCATAAATTTTGACTTTAAGAAAGCTTTCGAATCCGTTGTACCTCGAAAACTCCCTTTTAAAGCTACCATATGTGGCATTACAGCGACCTTACAAATTGGATCTCAGCTTTTTTACGAAACCGATCTAGCACGTAAATGTAGAGAATATTTTGTCTTCCAGAGTCTCTGTACGCTGTGGGGTACCACAGGGAACCGTCCTCGGCCCACTGCTTTTTGTAATTTACCTAAAGGATCTGAAATTCAGTAACGATCAGACTTTCAGATTTAAATTTGATAACGACATTAAAATTAGAACGGAAAATTACCATTTCTCAAGGTCAGTGGCACTTGAAGCCAAAATCTGTAAAGTGACCACTTGGGCAAAGACATGGCAATTACTACTCTCAATTCCTAAATGTTTTATTTTTAATGTTGGTAATTCTCGTCCCCACTACTGCTTTTAACAAACTATTGTACCAGCAGTAGGAGAAGTCCGTGATCTTGGGGTTTGGTTTACTAATAACATTAAGTCATCACTCCATTGCCATCAGATCTGTGCCATGGCCTTTCAGCGCTCAGTTATAGTAAATAGGTGTTTTACCTCGGGTAACAATCGTATAAAGGTTTGGGGTTTCAAAGTGTTCGTGTGGCCCCTTCTTGAGTATGCAACCCCAGTTTGGTCCCCTTATCTACTTGGGGATATTGATCTTCTAGAGTAGGTCCTGCAAAGGTTTACGACACTATTACATGGCTTTCGTGATTGCTAGGATAGGCTTGGAATTACTTCAGCTACGTACAATTCGATTTGACCTAATTTTAACTTATAAAATCCTGCGAGGATTAACCACTGTATTTCTCCCATTTTTGATTTGGCACCACGTTCGATAAATACTCGTGGCCACGGTTGGAAGCTCGTTGTCCAAGCGGCACGAACCAACTGCCACATAAACTTCTACTCAGTCCGGATTGTCCGTATCTAGAAGGCCCTGAGAGCCGAAACTGTGGATCAGTCAACAGTGCAGGGTTTTGGTAGAATGATTAATATGGAGGACCTTCTGCCTTTCCTGCGACGACCGCCTACAGCGATTTTGTAGAAGCACAGTTGTGGAGCATAGTGTTTCATTCTGTTTGAACATATTGTAATAATAGGTACTTTTTTTTTAAACCACAAGGTGCAGTGTTAGTGGCTGACCGCCATTCCGTTGTCCAACCTCCTAATGGTGGTAGAGCCAAATTATTATTATTACAAAAAAAAACGTCAAGTGTGCCGTAAAAAAGGAGTTATATGATTGAAGTTACACTTTACTTGTTAAAAGGTACACGGATAAAAATTGATTACTTTTAAATGAAATAATCAAATGTACAGTTCAGAAAATTTCATCTGTTTAAGTGCTGTTGTGCTTTACGTTTTAAATATGTGATTGGTAAAGCACAACAGCAATTAAACAGATGCAATTTTCTCAACTGTACATTTGAGCCACATCCATTTCGTAAACTTGATCCTCTTGGTACTTTCAGTTAAAACCATTCCTTCTTTCGGGCAATAAGACGAATGTTTTGATGGCAAACGTAATCCTTGAGTGGACTTAAGTGAGGGACAAATTTATCAGTCGAGGTGTTAGTGGGTGAAGCAATGTTTGCATGCATCATTTAGTTGTTTTCAGAAGATAAGCGATAATCACTGTTTACATCCTGTAATGTGTTCGGGTACTGCAAGGCGACCTGTAGCAAATAACGAGTGTGCTTTTTGGGGTAAATTCACTACATGTATGGCTATCAATTCCTCTGCAGTTTGCTATTTAAAGTCTGAATAGAGTTACGGCTTACTAAGACAATAGTAGTATAAATTTGTTTCATCATAGCATAGCTTACTTACGATGTAAGTTGGTTTAGTTGCGTAAAAGTCCGGCAATGGAGGATTACTCAATTTGGCGTACTGCATAGTAATAATGGAAACACCACCACGTATCCCCTCACTAAATAAATTGCACGTGTCAACGTTGGTAAGCAACTCTAGCTTAGCCCCAACACACGCAGAGCAGCTTCCCAACTTAATCCAAGCACCATGTAAAATTGGCAGGGGTCCAAACGATACTGATTCATACAAATGGTCCTAAAATGTTCTAAGCAGTCAGCCAGCAATACAACTCCACTAAATTGTAGAGGTCGTAGTAGGAGTCTAGTGCAGTGCATTTAGTGGCATCCTAAACAGTTTGGACGAATCAATAATCCTCATCCGTGATGTGACTGTTACTTTAATGTTAATGAAATGTATATTTGGGTGGAAGCTGCATTTCCACAATCTTACATAAATCGGTCCTATAATCGTACATACAAATGCCTTTGATTTTGAACAATTGATGAGTGGTGGGAAAAATGTGTTCTAAAATAGGAAACTCGTTTATAGTGTCCACAAAATTATCCAGGTACCATGACAAAAATAGATGGGGGGGGTCCATAAACTTGAAGGGACCAACACTGACAGTAGTGAAACGCTTGGCGTTTTGTGGTATGACATAAATCTGGGGCGAGGGATAATCGTCTAACTGGAAAACCGCATAACTGGAAGAACGTATAAGGGAAAAGAGTATAACGGAATATCAACTAACAGGAAATTCGTATAATGGAAAAGCGTCTAACTGGAAATTCGTATAATGGAAAATCGTCTAATATCCTTGCCACGCTCGCTGCAGCTATACATATAACATCAGAAACCGCAGATAGACGTTTATCCATTATACAATTATCCTTTATACGATATTCCGTTTAAATGCTTTTCCTGATTTGTTATTTAGGCAGATTTTAGACAATTATCACATTAGACGATTTTCCAGTTAGACGTTCGTCCTACGCCCCCATAAATCTTTGTATTACGGAAATTTTATAGACCTCTGACAATTTAATGCGAGTCATAATTTTTCAAGTTACGCATTAAAATTGGAACCTTGTTTTTAAACTGATAAATTAAGAGTCACTTGTTGTGGGTTGCTCCTTTGTGGTGACAACGGTTCTCGCTCCTTAATGATTAAAGAATTCTTTACAACTGGCTTACCACAAATATAACTATGTTTCGATGCAGTAAAATTTCAAATATCCTCGTCACTGAGTAACATTTGTGCAAGTTCGGACTTAATGTACTTAATTAGTATTAAAAAGCGCTTAAGCGTACAATATGGATGTAAGCCTTAAAACACTTAAAGCTCTAAAGTAACAGATATTATAAAAAGACATGTAAGCCATCAGTGTCGCACTAAAACGTGTAAAAGAATCTCCAGCGACCCAAAAAACAAGCTGGAGCTTCTTTTACTCGTATTAGTGCGACGCTGATGGCTAACATGTGTTTTTCTAATATCTATTCCTTTAGAGCTTTAACCCCTTGGAGACCAGCACCCAAACACAACCTGCACATGCCGAACCAGCAGCTCTTCAGGGCTGACAGACTAGAATGCAAACTGCTACAAACGCATGTTCGTACCTGGTTGCGAAGGGATTAAGTTTTTTAAGGCTTACATCTTTATTGTACGCTTAAGCGTTTTTTAATACTAATATCCGTTATTTTTTTTCTTGTTTCAGCAAGAATAACACAGAAAAGAATACTGTAATCACCTTAAAATTACTGTTATAAGAGAGACTTTTTAATACTCAATTTTAAATTCGGTTCTTTGGTTCGATCTCTAGGTGAGAGCAAAATTTCTTCAACAAGAAGAGCAACAATAACTGTAGTCACATTAAAACAGTGTTCAAAAGGCCATAGGCATTCTTCGTACCTATGTTTTAAGCTGTAAAACTTGAGCATCGGTTCATTGGTTCGATCTTCAGATGTAGTACAGCTGTTACGGGCCAGAATTTGGGTTAATCATGAACACTGACTTAAATCCATGAAATTTGGTACACAAGTAAATTCTTAGCTAATAAATCGAGCTAGCAATGGAATCTCTCGAGATGATCCCTAAGGCCCCTTTCTCTCCAACTACCACACTCACCTGTATGAAGTTACTGACCAACAAATTCTTGTTGATAGCTGAAAACGTGTATTAGTACACGACTCATTCTTAGTAGTACAAATCTAACTAAAATTTGTTTATCGTCAATCTCATGGAGAGGATACAGGCAAGCTCTTGGGGTGGTATCTCATGGGATTCCGTATGTAGTTCGATTTCTTTTCTAATATTACAACGCACGTTTTTAGTACGTTCAGCCACAATTTGTTGGTCATTGATGCTTCATGGGGTGCACAAGGAGGGTAGGAAACTGGGGAAGTTTTGGTGGCATTTCATGGAGATTCATGGCTGGTTCAATTTCTACTGCTATGAATGATTGGTGTCCCAAAATGAATGCTTTCAGTACGATCCACAAGAATTTTTTGGGTATCAACCTCATAGAGTGGGAATAGAGGGAAGCACTGAGGGGCCTTGTAGCATTTCGCGGAAGTTCCATAGCTATTTTTGATATCTACTGCTAACAATGACTTGTGTACCAAATTTCATTCTTATCACTATCTGGAAGAATTTGTTGATCAGGCTTCAAGAAGGGGGCACGCGGGAGGGGGGGAGGAAGCGTTGTGGTACCTTGTGGATTATCTCGAGGGGTTTATAGCTAGTTCAATTTGTACTACTATGAATGACTGGTGTACCAGATTTCATGTTTTTAGTCGATTTGCAATAATTTGTTGGTGAAAACGCAGAGAAGAGGGGAGTAGAGCCTCGGGGGGGGGGGTGGAGTATTGGGGATATTTCGTGGGAGGTTCCATGGCTGGTTCGAAGTGTACTGCTAAGAATGACTTCTGCACCAAAATTCAAGCTTTTAGCTCAGTTTATAAAAATTTGTGGGTCAAGGTTCAGTGAGGGGGCACAGGGTGGCGCTGGGACCCTTTTGGAGGGTATATTTTGAGGGTTTCATGGCTGATTCGATTTATGCTGCTAAGAATGACTTGTCCACCAAATGTCATGTTTTTAGGTTGATCTAAGAATTTGTTGCCCAAACCCCTGGGAGTGGGTACAGGGGGGGGGTTCTGGGGAGGGGTGTGCTGATGGCACTTGGGGGTATTTCATGTGGGGCCCATGGCTGGTTCGATTTTTAATGTTAAGAAAGACTTGTCTACCAAATTTCATGTTTTTAGCTCGATTTGCTAAAATTTGTTACTCCACTGAATGATTTCTTCCCAGTGCTCTGCAATAATAATTTCTCTGCGGACAAGAATACTGGAGTCACATAAAAATCGTTTTCAAAAGACTCTGGTAGGTGTTAATATCTATATTTTAAGCTATACAAATTGAAAATCGGTTCATTGGTTCGATCTGTAGGTGACAGCAAATGTTCTAGCCCATTTGGCTTTCCGTGTCAAGGATATTGTAGTTACATTAAACTATCCTGCGAAAGGCTCTAGGCCTTGTCCATACTTATGTTTTAAGCTATAGAACTTGAAAATCGGTTAAGTGGTCTGATATCCAGGTGACCGCAAAGAGTCCCAACAACAACTTTAATGATTTCTGCCCAGTGCTGCACAATAATAATTGCTCTACCGACGAGAATACTGCAGTCACATCAAACTCGTCTTCAAAAGGCCCTGGTCGGTGTTAATACCTACATTTTAAGCTATACAAATTGAAAATCGGTTCATTGGTTTGATCTCTAGGTGAGTGCAAAAGTTCTAACCCATTTGGCTTTCCGTGTCAAGAATATAGTAGTTACATTAAAATTAGCACGTGAAAGGCCCTAGGCCTTGTCAAGACCTACGTTTTAAGCAATAGAACTTGAAAATCGGTTCAGTGGTTCGCTCTCCAGGTGAGGGCAAAGAGTCCCAACAACAAGAACAAGAACAAGAACAAGAACAACAACAACAACAAATTGCCATGCTGTGGACGCCAAACGGTTCGATGGTTGTCATTAAAATTTGTAATGCGGTGAAATAGTTACGACACAACCCAAAATATCCAATTTCGTTGGTCTATGTCAATTCTGGGCGAAACTATAGGAATTCAAAGTTTTACGTTTAACATGGAAGTTCAAGCTGAGGCTTACATAAGGGACGCTACCACGGTCCTTGATGACGTCATGCTCTTGTTCTAATAACTTGAAAATCTCATTCATATAATCCTTCCCTTGCACATGTTATGAATGAGCCTCAACACTAGGACCAATGAAAATTTAGGCAAACCTACAAGGGATGTTAGATTGTGCTGTTTTAAGAGTAGAAGAACAAGATGGGTTTGGCTGACAAGCACTCACGGGTGTTAATGTAGTCTTAATAACTGCGTACATGACGTAGGGATTGCATAACTATCTATCGTTGCGGTTATTTACATGAAAAGTTTTTGGTCATAACTCTGTTGCACTTTATAGGAACGGAAAACAGTGAGATGTTTGTTTAAAGAGCCAACATGACGAAACAGAAAAAGGATATATGGAGAAAGATATATATATCTTTCTCCATATATCCTTTCTCTGTTTCGTCATGTTGGCTCTTTAAACAAACACCTGACTGTTTTCCGTTCCTATAAAGCGCAACAGAGTTACGCCAAAAACTTTTCATGTAAATAACCGCAGCGATAGACAGTTATGAAATCCCTACGTCGTGTACGCAGTTATTAAGACTACATTAACACCCGTGAGTGCTTCCGTGAGCGGTCCTTATGTATGCCTCAGCATGAACTTCCATGTTAAACGTCAAACTTTGAACTCCTATAGTTTTGCCCAGAATTTAAACAGAGCGACTAAATTCGGTATTTAGGGTCGTGTCGTAACTATTTCACTGCATTGCAAATTTTAATGACAACAATCGAACCGTTTGGCGTCCACAGTACGGCCATTTCTTGGTGTTGTTGTTGTTGTTGTTGGGACTCTTTGCCCTCACATGGAGAGCGAACCGATGAACCGATTTTCAAGTTCTATAGCTTAAAATGTAGGTATGGACAAGGCCTAAGATCTTTCGCATGCTATTTTAATTTAACTACAATATTCTTGACACGGAAAGCCAAATGGGCTAGAACTTTTGCTCTTACATAGACATCAAACTCATGAACTGAATTTCAATTTATACAGCATAAAATGTCGGCATTAACACTGACCAGGGCCTTTGAACAATATTTTGATGTGAACACAGTATTCTCGTCGGCAGAGCAATTATTATTGTAGAGCACTGGGCAGAAATCATTAATGATGTCGTTGCGACTCTTTGGGCTCATCTGGAGAGCAAACCGCTGAACCGATTTTCAAGTTCTATCGCTTAAAACGTAAGTATGAACAAAGCCTAGGTCTGATAGGGTTAATGTATTGTAGTTAATGTAACTACAATATTCTTGACACGTAAAGCCAAATGGGCTAGAACGTTTGCTCTCACATAGAGAATGAATCCATGAACAGATTTTCAATTTGTATAGCTTAAAATGTAGGTATTAACACCGACTAGGGCCCTTTGAACGCGATTTTAATGTGACGTAACTGCAGTATTTTCGTCAGTCGGACAGCAATTATTACTGTAGAGCACAGGGCAGAAATCATTAAGTGGAGTAACAAATTCTTGCAAGTCGAGCAAAAACCACCATGACATACCCCAAGTGCCTTCAGCACCTTTCCCTCTCCCCAGCACCCCCCTCCCCCACTCCTGCGCCTCCTCCCAGGGGCTTGAGCAACAAATTCTTACAGATCAAGCTAAAAACATGAAATTTGGTGCACAAATCATTCGTAGCAGCATAAATCGAGTCAACCATGGAACTCCCATGAAATACCCTTAAGCAGGCCACAGCGCCTCCTGTGCCCCCTATCTGATGCTTGACCAACAAATGATTGCAGATCGGACTAAACGCTTGAATTGTGGTACACAAGTCATTCATTGTAGTACAAATTGAACTATCTATGGAACCCCCTCGAGATTATCTACAAGACACCACAATGTCCCCCTCCCCCGTCTCCCTTCTTGAAGCCTGACCAACACATTCTTGCAGATAGTGCTAAAAGAATGAAATTTCGTACACAAGTCATTGTTAGCAGTGTAAATCTAGCTATAGAACTTTTGCGAAATTCTTAAGGCCCTCAATGCTTCCCCCTATTCCTGCTCCATGAGGAATTGATACCCGAAACTTTCTTATTGATCGTACTGAAAGCATGCATTTTGGTACACCAATCATTCCTAGTAGTAGAAATTGAACCAGCTATGGATCCCCATGAAATACCATGAAAGTCTCCCCCAGCATCCCCCTCCTGTGCACACCTTGAAGCATCAATGACAACAAATTCTTGCTGAACGAACTAAAAACATGCATTGTAACTGTGGAAATCGAACTATGTATGGAACCCCGTGAAATACATACACGCCCAGTGCTTCCATGTGTTCTCTCCATGAGGTTAATGATCAACAAATTCCAGTTTGATTTGTTCTACGAAGAATGACATGTGTACCAATTCACGTTTTAGCACGATCAGCAAAATTTGTTGGTCATTGATGCTTCTTGGCGTGCACAAGAGGGGGAGGGGATGCTTGGGGAGACTTTGGTGGTATTTCTTGGGGATCCATGGCTGGTTCAATTTCTACTACTAGGAATGATTTAAACGGGACGGAAAGCCAATTGGGCTCGAGATTGGTTAATAAATACGGATGCAAACCTATTTACGTTGCCTTTTGG
>JAHWFP010023470.1:0-25687 GCA_023313725.1 Lithobius niger
TTTGTTTTCTAAAGGAGTTTTCAACTTCGTGAGTTGGGGGAGGAGATAGAACCCCGTATTATGAAAGTGCAACAACATCATCTGTCTGCAGATCTCATCCTCCCAACTTTTTGTACAATCACCTTACTAGTTCGTCGAAAGGAGGCCTACATTTCAATAGGTCGACTTCCTCCCAAGTCTTGTGGCAGATTCACAGGCACGATACTACACACACCGAGTGAATTGATGTAAAGTTTGTAGGCCTATGACCTCGTTACTACGAAATTCGTAGAAACTGTTCGTTTTTGTTTTTATTTTTTGTTTTCCTTTCCATCGCCCCCGTGTAAACTGGTCAGATTTCTGATTTTAAAGCGAAAGATCGTGGTACAGCCTGATTCATTTTAATTAGTGAGGTTAAAAGCCTAAAAAAAACTGTCGTGTTTAAAGGCACGTTTTTTTTTTTTTAATTAATTTCTTTTGAGCCTTAAGTCAACCGAAGCAACTGAATGCTCGTGTGGCTGAACCGGCTCAATTTTGAACATTACCAGACTCTTTAGAGAAGAAGAAATATCTGGTAAAAGAAGGAGCCAACCCGGGGAAGTCTTGCTTTATTCAGCTGTGGCGCCATCTGTACTCCACTAATTCGTCAATGTTCACAGTTAAATCTCTCGTCTCGGCGACGTACCTGATTTTATAATGATTATTATTAATGTAGGCTTAGTTAATACTTTAAACACTTAGTTGCTTCGCATAACACACTGGAACGATTAAAAAACACTGCATAAAAAGTTAACTAAAAAAGTTAAAGGGACACCCGGCCTGCCTTTTAACATTCCGCGTGCCAAATTACCGCTACGCGCAGTTCGTCATCCGAGCAATTACAGCGCCAAGGTCGGCTGGGGTGGTAGCTGGGTTTCTCGCATAGCTGCTGTCAAGGTTGGCTTTGGGAATAGTACACGAGACAGAATGATTAAGTCAACGATTGTGTCGTCACAAACCGGGATGATTCTCGTATTTTAAAATCACAATTTATAATTTTCTAGGCTAGTGTCTTATAATTTTGCTTCGGCGATCTATTGGAATAATTAATTTTAATTTGTACCGCATTAGTCTATTCAATTTTAGATCTCATGGTAATTATTAAAAAATTAGTAGATGTACACATGAGATGAAATGTCATGATTATTGTACGCGCACAATACATCATATAGTTACCGGTCGTACTTAAATATAGTTAACAATATTCAACAGAGAAATCTCCTAGACGCCACATTTTAAAACGGTTTTTTAGCAAGGGAAAGACTAACGGTAAGTAAATAGACCTTTGGGGCCGTACTTGATGTGGTGGATCGAGAAAAATGGCGCTGGGTAAAGTAAAGTAAAAAGTGGATGAATCCTCACACAGCAAATGGGTGAAGTGTGGCTTCAAAGTGTTATTTTTGCAATGATGAGCACGACGACGTTGGATTGGTTCTCGGTGGGCCTTTGTGTATGCGTTTGGACAGTTTAGTTTGGTAGAAACTGTGGTGGGAGGACACGAATTTAATTCTCTTCTTTGAAGGAAACCTAATACAGTTTTTAAAGCCAAAATGACATGGAATCTGCGAATTCTTAACTTGGCATATGTGCAACCGAAATAAAAAGATTTCTAAGTTACGTCGCTTGAAGTACGCATCTCCCATTTTGGTGAATGCATTAATCTGATGTCCGGATTCTTAGCGTGTTGGAAGCATTAGTAAATTTACACAAGGCCCACCGAGAGCCTTGCCAACTCTGCACCTGAAACACCCTAAAAAATAAGTAATCTCCATGACGTCACACCCATCATTCGGAGTAACACCTCGAAGCGACAATTCCCACATGGCTATGTGAGGAGCCACCCAACTTTTAACTTAACTTCTTATGTGAGTTTGAAAAAACGGGGCCAAATTTAGGCTCGCAGTGTAACGTGTCGTGTTGTTTAATCGTTCCTGTGCGCTGTGCCAAACATTAATGACATACTCTTATTTTTTTTTTTTTTTTGGCTGAAATGGAAATTTAATCTTCACTGATTTAATTATTTCTTGAGTAAATGTACTCCTATTGTAGTGACTGGGCATTGAAAACAAAAAATCATATATGTCAACATGTGGCCGTGAGTCGTGTTCCGATAACTCGTCAACTGCTCTTACCTCTGATTCACCAACACATTATCGGAAGACGCCTGGCTTTCGCTGCAGTCACCGAATGATATGACAGGAATATATTTACTTGTTTTTACGTTGTGAAGTACATAAGACCTAGCTGACTCAGGATTACCTCGCTTCTCATTCAACTTACCTTGCTTTACATTCATCCTGAGTCAGCCTGGTTTTACTTCGTAATGTTATCTCAACCCTATCAACCCTAAGACATCTTTATTTTTCTCACCTACAGCTTCGTCTCTCTTCACTTATATTCCTTAGTTGCCAGAAGGTTTAATGATTTGCTGAACGATAGATTGCAGCTACAAATTTAAAACGAAAACTCGTTGGCCATGACGAAGTACTTGTACCCCTTTGTTGTCTTTAACAGAAAAACGGAAATAATTCTGTCCCAATGTCCGCTGTGAGTATTTGAGGGAACCCTAGTGACTACGGGCAACACGAACGAGCAAAGCCCAGTGGTTAGTGTCATAAATAAATTATTTGCATCGAATTAAAAAAAATACATATTCTTCCAGAGCTCACAATAAACAAATATGGGGAAAAGTTGGGAAAATTTTACATACCACTCTTGGCAAATAAAATGCTAAAAGAATTTTGGAAAATTAACAATATTGGACAAATAAAAAAAATGGCAAAGCCGTGGCTTCTTGAAAATAACTTTGCTTAAGAAACAAACTGTATTTTCTGTAGAAATGATTTGTTTTTCATCCAAAACTTAATGTAGTTTTGTAAGAATCCTGTATTAATATTTTTCAGGGTCGAGTTAAATAGAAGAATACTCGGTGTTAAAACATGCCAACTACATACAAGCTCTGTCTGTCTGTGATTCGTAGTGGCCTTGGAAATGTTTTGTAATAAAAAAATAAATAAATGAAAAAGTTTAACTTTGTCCATTGGCATTTATTTACGGATTTTATTTAGTTTCTGTCGTATTGGGGGGGGGGGGGTTAGTATCCCGTTTTTAATCATTGCGTTAAACTCTTCCCTGTCCTTTGGGGTATGTTCTGTTTCTGACCCATCCCGTTTTTTTGTTTTTTTTTTGGCAGGGGCACAAATACGTACTGTGTTGCCTCGCCCTATCTTCCCTCCTTCCTAACACTAACTCGCCGAACAGGCAGGCATCTTCCCAACAACAAGATATATTCCACGAATTAACTCTTTATTTGCCTGTTCCCACCCTTCCAACTACACTATAACATTTCGATGATTGCTCGCAGCGAGCCCTACTGGCCTACATTTGGCCAGCTTTCCTTAGCGAAGGTCAATGGGGAACATAATGTTGGGGATGACAGAACAAGAACAGGAATGGCTGATGCGTAGAGGATAATTAGCTGTGGGCGGATCTCTCAAGCATTTCAAGGTCAGCACCAATAACGGACAGGAAAGGGAGGATCCGCCATTTTGTTTTCTTAGGGAAGTTGTTCGCAGGAAACAGTTTTTTTTTCCTGGCCAATCAGAACCGAGTGGGTTGGTTAAAGAAAATTCACGACGAAAACATTTGAGTTTATTTTGTTTCATATAGAAACTTTTAATCTGGTGTTGGTGGAAGCTGTCTTTTATGCGAAAATAATGCTCAGGGTTGATTTTTTTTCTGGTTTCGTTTTTTTCTGCCGCGGCTTTTTTTTCGGGGCGCCAGTCTATGGTAATGTGACAGGTGTAGAACAACCCATGTGTCAATGTCGGTATTGTGAAAAAGTATGCCTGCTAGGCGTTTCAAAATTATCATTTTTTGTTCCATACCCAATCCCACAGTTAAGGAAAACATAGAAGAGCATGTTTTTTTTTGTTAGTTTTGTTTATGTGTATGGAATTGGTGACTTATGATTTGACAGACAGGGAAAATGTCTCGATTTGTTAGTGCAACAACAAACTAAATTTCGTCCTCTGTCGTAAATTTTAATGACAAGTTTCTGTCCTTCCACCAAATTCTCAGTTGCAGGAAATTGGGCCAGAGTTGTCAGGTTATCGTGACTCAGACAGACAAGGAGTTTCACAAAATTCGGTGGCGTATTCGGTCTCGGAATATTCGGTTTCTAGCATATTTGGAAAATTGTAAAGAAACTGTTAGTAAAATAGATAAGTTGTAAAAAAAAAATGAATGCAGTTGAAACTGCTCAATACTTATTAGGGGTGTTATTAGAAAAACACTGGAAATTTAAAGAACTTATTATTAAATTATCAAAACAGTTAAGAAAATTGATGGTAAAGCTCTACCACATAAGAAAACTAGTAAATGAAAAAAATAAACAAATGTTTTATGAAGCTTAGATAGCTTGCCAAATTAAATACGGTGTTGAAATCTGTGGTTTCGCTCCCCATTCGTTTGTTAAAGGTTGCAATCCGTGTAAAATAAATAAGTTATTGTGTGCACGGCGTATCTTGAGTCCTGTGAGTATTTTATGAGCAGCTACGTCTTTCTGGAGGGGCAGCTTCAATCGACGGCCGCCATTGTGTTTGTAACCATCTTGGATATCAACAAGGCACTCTGCTGCCAAAAACGTACAATCGAGTATCTGTGTTCGTTCTGCGGCGAATTCAAGATACTCCGCGAACACTTTAAGATACTGTTTAAAAAACCAGAGGACACAAGAACCACAAAAAATATTTTCTCTGACCATACAGTCTTGAATGTTAAACAAATGAGATATTTTACTGTAATAAAAAACAACTATTTTGACAATACGCCCAGAAATTATGATGAATCAAAAATGGAATACTTGAGAGAAAATGTAATAAGGTATCAAATGCCGGCCTGAAAAAAAGCTGCACTGTTGGTAAAAGGACCCTGCAGTCCTTTAGGGGCACTTGGGGAGCCAGTCCCTAACCAGCAAAAACCTTTCTAGTTTAATTTCGGGATTAAGAAGGTAGACTTCTGTGCTGGTTAGACTCCCAAACGAAACCTAAAGATGCTGCAGGGTCCTTGTACATCCGGTCAGCTGCCAGCTCCCACCATAGGAAATACTTTTATTTCCTATAGTAGGCTATTTCCTGGTACCCCATAATTCACCTCTGTTAACAGCTACTCTGTGGCAAGCAAGGCCTGAGCCGCCTTGACTACTGATCTTCAAGGACATAACCATGCAATGAGAGTACAAATAATGACTGGAATACGATATTAATGATAAGGATTTATATACATAAAGTACATAGCATGACTGAAATGCAATTTTAATGATAAGGATACATCGAGTACATAATAAAGAGCCATAGCATCAGAAAATATGAGCCAACTAAGGCCCCAGCTTAGTGTATAAGACCAAATATAGGCTGTGGAAACTGGCATTGCAGTGTTCCTAACGTCGTCAGGCTGAATATACGTTATCTGGATAGGATTCGTATTGATATTGTAATTAAATCTTAAGCAGGACGGAAAGCCTATGGCTCAAGATGGGTTAAATAAATACGGATGCAAACCTATTTACGTTTTGGACTTATATAACAGACTGCCTAAGTGGGGAATCGAACCTCGGCCTTTGATTTCAAAGGTCATGGGTTCGATTCCCCGCTTAGGCAGTGTAACGTATAAGTCCAAAAGGCAACGTAAATAGGTTTGCATCCGTCGTCATTGAATCTTGGCGCGAGGTAAACTAGTCAGTAGCTTTTCGTGTTAATGCAAGTTGGGTGAGGGCATATAGGTACTAGTTTTTTTTTTTTTAATTCAGCAGTTATTTTTTTGATGTTGTTGTGTTAGCTGGTAAGGTGAGCTGAATTCAGGTCGAATTTTATGCGGGAGGGTGTTAGTTTCGTGAGGCCGGCACGGCATTCAAAAGCAAGAGCCTTGCAGGGAAGTTTGGCATTCGCAGCCAGACATGTGGCACATTATTCACTCTAGAATCCTACATGTCATGTATAGTTTGTTAATTTTGTGGCGATTCAAGCTGAAGGTGTTAAAGCTGTGCCCGTGAATGCTGTTTTTCCCTAAAATGGCACCCCATAATAACACTGGAACGTGAAATGGCACGAACACAAAGGTACTCAAAGGCCAAGACTACCTATATTTAAAAGACTTAACGCTCGGTTTCACGTAGCATGCTAGATGCGTCGTCCAAGCGTTGCGCTGAACTGAAAGCACGAAGAACGAAAAACCCCAATCGTAGCATTGATTAGCGTTAGTGGGATGCACAAAAACGTGATATCTTCTCATCATTAGATTTACCGGTGTTACAGCGCTAAACGAAGATTATTTTACGGTAATAGCTACTATTCTTGAAGTCTTCGGACGATTTACTGCTACGTCAAAGGATCGTTTAACACATTTTTCATGAGAATTGAAAACGCCGTAGCGTATCATACAGTACAATACGCACGTACCTTGGTTGCTCTTCTGCTTGAAATTCATGAAATTACACCTCCGGAGGCTTTTTTTTGTCGTCGAGTGAACAAAGAGGTACGTAGCATGAAGCCATTGTTGTTAATCTTTAAGAATTTGGTGTCAATGCAGTGTTTTAAGTTTAAAATCCGCGTATCTCGTGCCACACGTACCTTTCACAGTTCAGTCCGCATGCAAGAGCAGTTCATTTTTGGGGTGTAAGTAGCGCGACTGGTGGCAGAATCGGCGGCTAACTGGACGACGCGTCGAATTTCTAACGTTAAGCCATTACATCCAGGTAGCCTTGCAAAGAGACGCAATGCAAACCTATTTCCGTAGCTTATTTGGCTTTTTATCTTGTAACTACTTGTTCGACTTTCTCCCAAAATACAAGACAGATATTCGAATCTAAGAAGAAGGGAAAACAGATGTCGTTTGCTCCATCAAATGACATCTGTTTTCACGTCTTCTTAGATTTCGAAGATCTGGGCTGTATTTTTGGGAGAAGAAGAAAGTTACTGGGTGAATGGTTTAATCTGAAACTTCTTACCCTGTTGTTGCGGAGAATCTTCTTGCAACAACCAGGCACTCTGCAATTATGGGATTTGGATGGGATTTGGCAATGACACATTGATGGGCTGCCACCAGTCGTTCACCGGCACCACTTTTAACTAACTGTGCCACAGAAAAAGATTCGATGAATTGAAGAACAATTAGCATTTATTAATCGACAGATCAGAAATTGTAGTTACAACGACAATCAATATTTACACTAGAAAAGCAATAACTCAAACACCGGTCACGAAGAATCACACAGTTCAAAGTATTGTAGAGGACAGGTTGGAGACGTAGGTGATGTTTTGCCAATTTAGAAAGATAATGGCTCTTGCACTTATTAACTCAGTAAATAATAATTCAATTCACAAGGGATTCACAGCGTTTTTAGCTGCAACTGAATTTATATACCGATTGCAAACGGTGACCGCCAACGCACATGCTGCCAAGGGAGGTTTTACAGTCCCTACACGATATAGTCATACATTTTAGAAGAAATTAACCAACCACAACAACGATTATCTTGCCATACCCTAACAGCCCCATTACAGGAATGCCCGACTCGCAACTTGTCTTCAGCTGTCCCGTAGGCCCCGTCAAGCTATCCAGAGTACCGAGCATAGCCTCCTGCTGCTGATCAGATGTAAGAGAGATGATGGAGGAACGCAAGCACGCCTTTTGTAGAGGCAAGGAGGATTCTGCTGGCACAGCCTTGTGTTCTTGACGTCACACGTCACTCTCCTACAAGTCCGCACTTCCTCGTCTCTAAGACGACCAAACGCATCATGCCTTAAGGGCAGGCAAACAATCGCCGCAATATCCGTAATACTAACTAGGGCAGCCCCCTGTATATGGCCGGTTTTGTAGAACATTGTTGTGATTTCCCGTTTGCATGAAAATACTGTGATTTCCCGAGAACAGTCGTCCAAGCTTTCATTAGATTTAGTTGGATTCAGGGTTAAGAGCCATAGTGGCCTAAACCCCGTTTGCATGAAAATATTGTGACTGGAAAAAAACATAACGTCATCAGTACTGTAACTCTTTGTTGAAAAGAGCGTTCGAATCATTACTTATACAGACAATTCCGTTTGACAGACAGACAAACCAATCAAAGAATTATTGATAGAATTAGGAGTGGGAATATCGGTAATCTGGCGACACACACACACACACAAACAAACAAATTTAATATTATGATCTTAGTTTTATAGATTCGTAACGGTTATTCGAAATTTCAACATGGGGGCTTAATTTCAATTCTAACCATTCCATCATGTTACCTGTTGAATTGACATATAGAACACTTCATGAACACATCATGTGTTTAGACGTAATATTTTAGGAGTAATTAAATTCCAAACCTCCGGTAAATTGTGACACGACATTTTTAAGAAGCTTTAAACAGTTCTTCTTTAAAGACAAGTTGAACATTAATAAATTAACACGGCAATCCTAGAGACTTAAGAGAACAAGCATGCAATAAAATGTTAACACCAGACAAGCTAGATTGTCTAAGAGTTCAATCTTAATACTAAGTTACACAACTATCATCGCTGAAGGATCCTAGCTAACATCAAGACACAAACTAGTATGTCGCCCGCCTAGATAAAACGATAACATCCAGATAAAATATATATATGAGCATGGCGACCATTAGACATGTTGTCTTACAGCAAAGGTAGTTTGGCTGTTTTCAGCCATCTGAGGGTAAATAACAATGCGACAGAAAAGGCTGAAACTTGTTTGATCGGGAGACTTTGGTCGCCTGACAACAAAAAAATCGCTGTTAGTGACACAGCTTAACGTTTTCTTGTTGAAAAAACGACGTGAATAACGTTGATATTTGCCTAATTACTTACAACTAACTACTGGTAACGCTTTTTTGTATCACAAAAATAAATTCTTCCATGCCTTCAATAAAGCTGGTTCTTAGCTCATTTTACAGTTATTGCTCTGTAGATGTGCCCTTATCATATGGACCTTTCTGAGTGGTAAAGTGGTTCAGGGGTTAGGGAGCTCCAAACGACCAAATTGATTGTTTTACATTGTTTTAAACATTGTTATTATGCAACAATGCCAAACTGAACATTAAAGTAATAATAGTAATCGGTTTGCATCTGTATTTAGTTATTTCATGTGAGCCTTTGGCTTTCCCGTCTTTAAAGTAATAAATCCGTGCGTTTGCAATACTAATAAGAAATGCTAATCGTATGAAAAAAGGTGATTGCCGCCCTCAAAATCTAACGAAAGCCAACAACAACAAAAAAAAAAATGTACCAGAAAACTAGACTTGCTGTTTCCATCTCATAATTAGTAGGAAAATGTCATAATTAGTAGGAAAGTGGATTTCAACAATTTGGACCAAAAATATCTGATATCTACTCCAAAACAAAACTTGTTAAGGATTCCCGCCAAGCTTTTCGGCCGTGTAAATTCGTGATATCAAACGCCAAGCTCTTTCGCCAAGCTAATCCCACCGACTAAGACTTCAAACGTTAAATGAAATAACTGAAAATTGCGCAGTAAGCAATTGTCATGTATTTAATTTAACCTTCGGTGGGATTAGCTTGGCGAAAGAACTTGGCGTTTGATATCACGACTTCACACGGCCGAAAAGCTGGGCGGGAATCCTTAATAAGTTTTGTTTTGGGGTAGGTTTGAGTTTACAGTAAATAAAGCTGGAGTTATTACACTATAGGGTCACATTCAAACCAGGGCTTGGGATTCCAAGGGAGGGAGATAGGGGGAAATCAGGGGGGGGGGGTGTCGGCGGGAGGAGATATGGGGTACCAGGGGGAGGAGTCGGAGGGGGAAATCTGACCACACAGCGGAGAAATGTACTTCGCTCACGCATGCGGAAACCAGCTAGACCAGTGTATGTTACAACGTATGTTTTTCAAAATAATGTTTAACTAAAACACTTAGTGTATCATGCATTGTACAATAAACACAACTACTTTAATCCTTTAAAGGACCGTGTGGTTTACAAACGAAATCTACGCGAGGGAGCCAAAACTAGTTCCCTTGGCATATCTCGGGTTTTGTGAGGGATCTCCGGGAACCACAACCAAAGCGAGCAGCAACAGCTTAATGGTCAGCACCTCGTCTCCAAACCAAGTGAATGCACGTTTGAATCCAGTAACCAACCTGACTGATATTCGAGACTTTAAAAAAGTCGTGAAGTATATGCGCCCCTTAAAGGGATAAGATAAAAACACTACCGTTTATTTTAAACACTTCCGTCGCTTTATGTGCTTTGAGCGTGTGTCTATAAACTGTTGCAAACTGAATGCGTTTTATTTTAAACACATCTCACGTTCTGCAAAACTGTAAAACAGCTTATGTTTCGAAAGGTTTCTTCTCAGCCCATTTGTGAGCGTTTTTATGGTTTTTTTCAGCTAAACAATTCTAAAAATGTTTTCTATAAGTGTGTTTATTTTAAACGCATTTTTTTGCTGTGTAGTCATGACGTGTAATTTTCGTTAATGATGGCGCCGTTGTGCTTTCGTGCGTTTTCATTTCTTCGCTATGGCTGTCCAGCTTGAAGACCTCGTGCTCAATATCAGATAGACATCTGGTCATCAATTTTGGGTGTCACCCTACAGAGACGGACAGACAGACAGACGACCATGATGGCGAACCGGTCAAACTTAACGATTGGTAGAAAGTAAATTGCTTTTACTGGAGCTGGACGCGTTTAATGTGACAAAAAACGAATACCTTCAAAACAAGTCGATTCGTTCTCTCTTTTTTTTTAAAGTAGTAGTGCACTGCATTGTTTAAAAAAATGATTTCGTAGTTTGAAGGTCGAAACGAGCCTTGTTTGCGATCATTAGTAGCCTACATTATACGAACGTTAGCAGCAGTGACTTTAGTTAGACCTACCTTGGGAATGGTGTTTAAAGGGTTGAAAATCGAAATTGAAAGAATTTTGTAGCGAGCGTTAACCGGTTTTGGTCACCTGCCCGATGAAGCCCTAAGGCCCTACGTCTGCAGCAGCCGAATTTCCAGGTGGTCACCCACTCAAGTATCAATCGAACCGTGTTTAAAAATCAGTCTAAAACAAAACGTCTGAAATGAACATAGTGTTGCTTGCTTAAAGTTCAGTCTGTCAGTGTTTAACCAAAGAGTTTAGAAGCAAAGTGGTTACAAACTGTCCACTTTAGGCAAGATACTTTGGATTTCATCAAACGATTACTTCGTGATTATTGCCAGAGATAATTCAACTTTAAATGTGCCCAAAACATTAACTGCTACTATTCACAAAAAGATATCCGATTCTGAAAATGGTCTGACTGCTGAATACGATGTGTCGATTATCAGTTAAAAGCTTATGTATATTTACATCAATTCAAAAAAGAAAACCTCATCGTTTCTCACGCTTAATGCCAGTATTACTAACGACACACTGATTTCAAAATAACTCAGAACTTTTTTCATAAGGGCTTTTTTTTCCCCTCCGACAGCACAAGATTCTATTGCCGCTATTAAGACACAAGCGAGTATGTTACTCGCCTTTACAATAAATAACATTAACAACACCATTAACGACCGTCCTATCCGGATAAAATATAGTATACGAGCATGGTGACCACTAGACACTTGTGTTTTTTTCAGCTAAGTTAAGACAGTTTGGCTATTTTCAGACATCTGAGGTAACCAAACAATGCGGTGGAAAAGGCTGATTTTTGTTTCCGCCAAAACTAACGCCAGAAGAAATTGGGACTTTATCAGTGGCAGGTAAGCATTGTAGCTCGCAACTGCTAGGGAAAGATGTTGACCTATCAATTTGGACCTAAAAATGTGTTATCTCCCCAAAACAAAACTTGTTGAGGATTGAGCCAAACTTTTTGGCTGGTTGAAGTCGTAATACCAAACGACAGGCTCTAAATTTTGCCAGGTTAATCCCACTAACTAGGACTTCAAAGTTTGAACTAAGACTTCAAAGTTAACGTTTAACATATACTTGAATATTGTGCAGGATAGAGAAATTTGGGTTATAAGAATAGTGGAGATAGGACCTTGTGCTGACGGATGTAAATGTAGAGTACATCAACTGACAACCAACATTCAGCAGTATGGTCTTAATGTTCTGCAAAAACTTAGGAAGCATGCACAGAACATGGTTTTATGCGTCCGCAGTCACAAGAGTGTAACGTGCCCAAAACACAATCCATGGCAATACAAGGAAAACACAGAGAAACAACACTTCCTCTCGTTTCCTTTAGCTATTATTCACCAAAACTTGAAACCCAAACTTGAATCACAGACAATGAGAGGCAATTAGAATACAGCATCAGGAAACAACACAGTTGACTCATGTTGCACACTGGATGTTTTCATTGAGTAGTTCCCGAAGTCCCCCATTCTTATCCGACGTATAAAAGCACGCCGGGTGGAGTGGGAGGACGATTGGTGTCTGGAGTTTGGCCTAGCATGTCGTAACGCTGAACTAACTAAGGGCCAAAACAGCAAACACTGGAATGGTGACCTAATTGAATGATGCTTGCCAAGCAGTCCCCCAACTCTGTGGTGATGACAAACTAGACATTTCGTGAAAACAGACATCTTGGTGTTGTCTCAGTACAAGTATACACAATTTTGACATCCGTATGTCCAATATTTGAACAGAAATTTTGTTTTTCTGGACAAATGAAATCTTGAGGCAGCTACCTTCTGGAAATACGAGATCAGAATCAATCTAGTGCTGACAATTCTTTTCAAGCGATTCTCTTCAAGTGAACGCGCAGTTGAAAATAAAATGCTTTCTCTATGTATGAACGCAGAAACCAACCTAAAGACGCAGTTCACGAAACTTCCTTTTTTTTTCTTGTGTGTCCCATTTTGAACACTGGAACTAGCAGGAAGTGGTAAAGAAGGAGACAAGCAAAACGTAACAAATGCACAGAGCACTCTGGAGATTTTAGTAGTTGTAAGGTTGGTGGAGTGAAAGAGCACGTTAGACCTATAAATGGCAGAACTCCCCGGACATGAGCTAGTTTTGTGGTTTGACAGAAAGTTGTGGAACGGCACGGAACTGGACCTGTGACACGTTTCTCTTTTTGTTTTAGTGATAACTTACGGTGCGGCTCGGAACTGAGGCAGCAATCCGGTTTGTGAGAGAATAAAAACCTGCTGAGTGGCTCGACAATGAAGTAGATTGCAGCTTTTGAGGAAGAAAAGCCACAAAACTCAAAGTTGTGAGAATTCAAAATTTAGCAAGGAAAATTGCAAGGAAAAAGAAAACACGTAACCCTGTAATGGCATCACCATTACAAGCCTATAACTGCATCACCATTACAGGAACGCACGTCTGTCGTGGCATTCAACCCCGTCTGCAGTTCCAGAAGACCGTGCATGTTTTGTTGACGCAGATTAGACGGCAAGGCTTCCTCATACACACTGTCCACCAGGTACCCACTATCAGGAGTCAGCAAATCATGTGGGGGCCATGATGACTGACAAACACCAGTTGAGTAAGGGAGTGGGGTCAGAAATTATGGAAGACGATCGCGACTTCCGTAGAAACAGAAGAAGCATGCGTAAAGATACTCAGCATTAGACTGGCCCTAGTGGTAATCCTGAGGAGGAAAACAAGGGTGGCTACGACGATTTCACAGGGGATAAACTGACCAACCAACTCCTTGGATTGCAGGTCAAGGCTCCTAAGTTCGTTAAACCCTCTTACATAGGGATAGGCAGTGATAATCGCCATCATTTTTTACACACACTGACGAAATACCGCGTTGTGCTAAAACTACCTGATAGGCATGTCTTGCAGACTATAATCTTGCTTGCCCTACAAGCAGACGCATAAATGGTGGTTGAAGTTTCTGAATCCCTTTTGGGACTCTTTTGAGTACGCCTTTAATTTAGAATTTGAAGGCATAAATGATGGGGAAGACCCTCAAAGAGAGCTGGAATTAAGAGTGCAGGCAACCGATGATCCTTTTTCTAGCTTCGGAATATGTGAGTCTTTAAGGGGGATAGGCTCCCTATACAGGGTCCACAACAGGTGGCATTGAATGCACTAGGTTCTGGGACTCTTAAAAATATTGTCTAAGTGTAGGGGAGATATCCACGGCCCCCGTGGCTATCGAAGGATGAATGAAAGTCATACCATGGTAGCGTCTAGTCGGCATTGTCGTTTTGCTGTCAGATTGTAAACCCACTTTGGTAAGTGGCACAACGTGGTACGTGGATGACAGGAGTATCTCGAGGAACCAAGGAGTATAG
This sequence comes from Lithobius niger, assembly GCA_023313725.1. Classification (NCBI taxonomy): domain Eukaryota; kingdom Metazoa; phylum Arthropoda; class Chilopoda; order Lithobiomorpha; family Lithobiidae; genus Lithobius; species Lithobius niger. The sequence continues at coordinate 14,266 of JAHWFP010023470.1, forward strand.
TGTAAAATGAGTTCCGTATACGAAATCGGCCCGAAAAGGCAAGGCTGATGAAAACGTTCAAAGTTTGCGTAGGTCAACGACACGCCTGTGTGGATCAGACCATCCGTTGCTACCAGCTTCAATGTTGGATAGCGGTCACTATCGACTGGGTCAACAGCTGGCAGACTGCAGACAGGGTGAAAACACAACTCTTCCTTTCAGTTGACTTAATGTGCAGTCAGGCCAACGTGAACATGATGCAGTGTGCAAGCATGAGAGTAACTTTCCATGATTGTCCGCTATTGAAAAGCAGAAAGGGGTATGAAAAGCAGAAAGGTGTTAAGAGGAGAGGTGTAGGATCCCCTGTACTCACACAGAAAGGTTACTAGCCTGGACGTGGGGATATCGAAGGTAACAATTGTTTATGCATGGCTAAAACCGGATGCAACCACAGCTGAAGTAATTCGGCTAAACCATAAATATGCACCCGTACTACAAACAGCACCTCTGCAGATGTCGGTGTGATTCCCTACAAGGACGGGTGCGGGAAGGGCAGAGAAAACTAAGTTCCTGATATAGCAGCAAACTTACGGCCCAACCCCGATCCATCCCTGTCTGTAAAACGAAAACTAGCAAGGCGCGGGTTTTCTCCAGTATCCACTGAGAGCAATGCAACGCAGGGCAGGAAACCTCGTGTAATGAGGCAATGCTTTGTACCAGTGAGATGATAGTGCCCAGCCAACACCAACGTACACAGGGAAGGTAAAACCTGTGAGGGTGGCCAGCTTACATCCGAGAGGGTATTTAACTCAAAAATGTTCAATTCACTGGTAGAAATGTGAATTGTGGTTAAAAAACCATGAATGTGCAAAAGGCGCCAGCACAAAGAAGACAGAATAACAGCTTAAAGGCGAAAGAAAACTCTTTGAAGGCAAGTGGTGGGTCTGCCAAAAATTAAGACACTTGACAAGAAATTGTCCGAATAAGTTTTAAAAAATGAGGCAGAAGACTTTTATCTTGGTCAAACCGGTTTACGACCAGCAAACTCTGGATTGGCTTGCTAAAGCAGGACTTTGTAAGGGCAGGCTAAAACGTGCCTTTGAAATGAATGTTCATCTGTTCAAAAGCCTAGACGAGGATACTACTACAGGAATCATGCCTTTAATTAATGTTAAAGTAGCAGGAGAACCGTTCTTAGATTAATTCGGCACCAGAGCCAGTTTCAAGATCATTTCCGTTGATAGAGCTCACGCTTCACAGGTGAAATGCATGAAGTGGTGTAGGGATTGCCTCATAACTTTCATGTTGGCAGCTGGAAATACCCAAGGTTACGGGTATTTTATATAAATGATCAGGTGGCTCGGTGGTTATGCTGTCCAGCTGACGTGTCTAATCCTTGAGAACGCTGCAGTTAGTGCAATTCTGGACATGGTTTTCTTGAATTGAACTGGCCTCATTCCAGACAATCGAAATTGGTGGATGGCGAGTAGGCTCACATGAGCAAGAAACCATTCCTGTTGCAAAGGTTGGATAGATAAAAACTGAACAACTCAAGCAACTGAAAGTAGAGGCGTAGTGTGAGCGGCGTGCTAAGGATGAAGTATTGCTTTTTGAAAAAGTCGAGCAAACCCATTGTAACAAAGCACAATGCCAGATGCTGAGAAGATGTCTACACAAATTCAAACACGTGTTAACATCTAAATGAGGTTACACACCACTTTATGAACACAAGATAAAGATCGAGCCAGGCACACGCCCAATACGCTTGCCTCATTGCTCTGTCAACAATGAATTAAATAAATACAGATGCAAACCTATTTACGTTGCGTTTTGGACTTAAATGGCAGACAGCCCAAGTGGGGAATCGACCCCACGACCTATACCACACTGATATATGACATATTAATATCGAAGGGTTCGTGTCAGTATGGTTCAGCGGTAGGACCTCTGCCTTTGATTTCAAAGATCGTGGGTTCGATTTCCCGCTCAGGCAGTCTGACATTTAAGTCCAAAAGGCGACGTAAATAGGTTTGCATCTGTATTTGTTTAACGCTTGTTGAGCCGTCGGCTTTCTGTTCTGTTGCTACAATGAATCATTGAATCCCAGATGTTGGAAAGAATGCGGGATGATGTCACTGAACGCTTGGAGTTCCCATGGGGATCAGTATTGATGTTGACACGTAACAGGGGTGAGGCAGTAGGTAAAAGATTCTGCATTGACTAGCGCCTTTTGAACTCGAAGCCGGTAAAGGAGAGCCAGCCAACCAGTAACGCTAGCCAGTATTCTTCATGCTCGGCAAGGCCAATTGGTTTACCATCCGTGGCATGAAATGATGATTCTTGAAGATAGGAATGGGGGAAACCAAAAGTAAAAGATACCTGTTTTCGTTGTCACATTGGTTCATGGCAGTTTAAAAAAGATGCCATATGGGTTATGCAAAAGACCAGCATCCTTTGCGAGGCTCATAGAATACAGGCAAGCGATGAAATTAGGTGACGCTTTGTACAGCCATGCCATGAGTTACGTGGACGATTTGGTAACAATTTGGCCAGTGTTCCTCTAGCTATTGTTCACCCAAACTTGGACCACAGACAATGGATGGCTAATCCACCTACGGTCCAAGAGACGATGATTGGAATGCTGCAGCAGAAACTAACTGCCAACACAGTTGACTTATGTTGCAAACAGGACGTCTGCATTGAGTAACTCCCTAAGTCCCCCATTTTATCTGGACGGAAAAAAGTAATATGTTGGTGGTTTGGGGACGACAACGATGTTTGGAGTTTGACCCAGCATGTCGTAATGACGGACTAACTTGTGGCCGGGATAACACAGCGAACACTGGACTGATGACCTAACTGTGTGATACTTGCCATGTTGACTCTGACTCTGTAGTGCTGTAGTGATGACAAACTAAAAACTGCGTGAAAACCGAGATCTTTGTGCTGTTGCAATAGAAGTGTTACAAGAGTTGAACAGAGTGATTTGTTAATCCAAGATTTTATCTCATGATCTCTTTGCTTGTGACTAAGGTCTTTCCACTCTTCTGTGATTTGCTTGTTGTGCTCGGGTTCCTCGTGTACCCTCATAAAGCTAGTATTTTGTAGCTGGACGGTTTTTTGTTGTTTTGTTTCAGTTTCGTGTGTGGGAACTAGGGATGTGCGATACTCGAAAAATTCGAGCCGAGCCGAGTATGAAACTTTTACTCGAACTCGGCTCGCTGCTCGCGTCCATACTCGAAAAACTCGAATCCGGCGAAAATGCGATAACTTCGTCAATTTTTGACCGATTTTGACATTCCAATATACCAAATCGATCGTCTCGGCGAGAGCTTTCCAGTGGTGCAGATTAAAAGTCAATAATTGAAACCATTTTCAAGTTATATCCTTAAAACTGGAAAACCATGACCCACACAGTCAGCTAAGCACCATCTTTGTTCTTCAATCTTACCAAATTGAAGAGAAACTTGCAAACAAAATATTTTCTTCAAATACTCGAACTCGGCTCGATACTCGATTCTTCTGTTGCAAACTCGGCTCGGCTCGACTCGAATTAAAAGTTTTCTACTCGCACATCCCTAGTGGGAACTCATCTTGGACATCTAGGAGTTAATACAAGAAGGAGCTTCGAAACCTGTGTCACATACATTTCTTGTCATTGACCATTTTCTTAAAAGGACATACCCTCTCACGATTTTCGTGCATCCTGCATGAAATAGCTTTTGCAACATTTACAGAGGTTACAATGAATGGAGCATAAAAAACAGAAAAATGAATGCCTTTGCAACATTTCCATACGTTTAAGCAAAGTCGCAAAACTGAACCGTGCAGGAAAGCCTGGAGACATGTATCTTTAATAAGTTTGGTAAGCAGTTACCAACGACTAGGTAAACATTTTTATTGTATGATTTTCGCTGTAGTGCTTTGTGCTTCCTTACCCTTGTTATCCATTTCCACTTTAAGCCTTTATGTTGCTATGGCTTCATAAATTCCTGTGCAAGCCCATAGGCAGGGAACATTTGACAGGGTCAGACAACTCTCCCCCTCCCCGGCCCCCATATCTGAATTAACTTCCAAGTAAGAGATGAAAACTGAAAGACAGTGACTTATGGATCTTGCCGAAGCTATTATTCTTTTGAATCTGGAAGCAAAGTTATTCTATGAAGCCCTCTTCGAAATATCTGAAGATCTTAAGTTTGGGAGCGGGAAAAATGTGTGAGTAAAATAAACAAACAAGTTGTTGCTTTAAAACGTAGAAGATTTTTCTCCAATCCTTTGTGTCCAAAGTCTTTTTCAATCACCACTCACCACATGAGGCCAGAAGTAAGAAGTGCCCTAGATTCAAGAAAGAAGAATCCGAAGTCACGGGAACAAACACTTACAAAGCAATTAAATTGCTGTAGTCAACGCAAATAAGCCAGGAATGGACCTCATAATGAGTTTTAAGATTTTGCATGGGTTTACTACCAATCGATCTACCCGTTTTTGAGCAGGCATATTTTTCCTCCACCAGAGGACATTCCCAGAAGCAGCGTGTCGAGCTCACCCACCTGGACTGTCAGAAATCATTCTTTACCGTGCTTGTGGTTCCAATCTGGAACGCACGTCAGTCTCGATGCCACGTCAGTCTCGATGTTCAAGAGAAAGCAACTTAGCACTGACCTCGGCAAATTCCGTAAAAGGACTTACTAACTCCTTTTAATCACTTTCCTACAATACAATTTCACTTTTTCTCTCTTTTCCGTTTAACGCTAGGACCGGGTATTAGTGGCCTGCCGTTTCGGAACCCCACTCCCAATTTTTTGTTGACAGTAAACCTTATTATTATTATTATTATATTATTTAACGACAACTGGGAGTACCACAAGAAGTTAGGTCACCTACCATATGACTCTTTACGCTGTATGCAGAAACAGAACCTAGCAGTGGGTTTGGAGAAAGCCATTTTAAAACCACCAGAAGAAGAACTTTATGAAGCGTGCAGCTACGTAATTTTAGTCGATTACCGTTCAACAAGACAACGCCATGTTGAAAAATACTTTGAAGACGTGTGTACCAACATCACTGTGTACTTGCATAGCCTGAACACGAATTATTCTCTGTACGTTGTGAGATAGGAATTACACAAAATGTTTTCTGCAAGTACACAAATAACTTGGAGGCTATCTGGAGGCTGACATCTGTAGGGACTACCCTTTGAAGACATTATACACTGAGACTACCAGATTCAACGCACTATGTCTTCAGAGTGTAGTCCCTAAAATGTTTTCGATCAAGCTGAGTAAAAGATTTTATAATATTTCGTATTCCAATAATCCATTGAAATACGAAAGTCTGGGTCATTATAAACTAAAATTCTGCTTATAAAGGTCCAGAGTTTAAGCTCAAAATTATTCCTAGATCGTTGAATCAGATGAAAACAAATTTAATGAGTAAAATTTGTTGCTTTGAATAACTTTACTTTATTTCTTATTGCACTACAGTGTCATTAGGCTAGGTACAGCAAAAATCCAGATTAAATTTCTAGTGCTCCTTCAGGAATAAGAACTTGCTTTCGCCAAGAGGGAGCGAACGGTTTAATTTCTTTGTATTTTATATTTCGGTGGTCTATTCAGAAAAATGCCTGCTTTTTAAAGTCCAGAGCTTGAGCGCAAAAATATTCTTGAGCCCTCCAAATTACACTAAAAAGAAAAAAATAAGTAAAAAAAATCTAGTAAAAACGATTGGTTTGAGTTGTTGAATCCTTTTCAGCAATGACACTTTAAAGTTGTTTTGGACAAAGACTGTTTATAGGTTTTATTATTTTTGACTTTTCGGTGATCCGTTTCATTTTTTTGAATTTTCGGCCTGCAGCATAGGTGGGATGAAGGGATGTCCCGTGATCCTTTCCCCAGTGCTGTGCTTTGTAAAGAACTCAAACAAAGGTCCACAAAATCGAATTGCGACCAAACCGTAGTAGTAAATGTCTGGCTACGGGACTAGTAGAAGTAACTCTGACAGTGTTTGGCTGAGGTTAGAGGGTTTACGATCTTTAAAGGTTTGTTGGTTTACTGATGGAACCATAAAATAAGCAACGCCAACACTCTTTTGCAACGCAGAATATATTGTAACAAACCGTGTTGCAACGAAAATAATAAACAAGACATATACGGTGGGGATATCCAGTTGAGGGTTAACGTTAACCTTTTGGCTTAACTCGGTAATAAGGAAAAATGGTGATATCCATCACAAAATAAGTTGAGGGCTAAGCAATATTTAGCCTGAAGGTCGAGGACTAACTTAGCACTCAGCAGTTAGCCCTGAGCTGTAAAAAGCGGTGATATCCATCTAGTATTAGCATTGCCGAGTTTTAACAACACATTAACAGGGCTAATTTAGCTTAAAGGTCGAGTAAGGAGTAAGGAGCTAACAAAACCCCAACTTAGACGAACGTGGATATCACCAACTTTTTTTCTCCAGTCTACGAACTCCCAGGTCGAAGTTTAGTCAGATATCCAGGGTTAAGTTAGTCCGGGGCTAGTTTAGACCTCAACTGGATATCCCCACCGTAGGACATTTCTTTAGGGCACTGTGATAACTTGGTGTTTGCAAGTACTCTTTGCCATTGTTTACATACGTGAAAAACGTGCCCCCCCCCCCCCCGGCCACGGGGGGGGGGGGGGGGGGGGGGGGGGGGGGGGGGGGGGGGGGCCCCCCCCCCAATCCCTTTTCCTTGGTACCTCCAGCTCAATTCAAAACTAAATGTATGATAACAGTACACAGTGTTAACGCTGCTAGCATAGATTTTTTTTTTTGTAAACGCCAATTACGCTGACAAGCGTTTCTCAGTTTGTAACTTCCAGAGTCAGGCTCATTACTGTTGACAAGCAAGAATTTTAGCAGTTTGCAGTATTGTGCTTCTACTGAAACATCGCAAACTTTGTGAATGCTTTTCAGCAAATTTGGCTTTAAAAAATCAATTGATTGGCTTAAAGCAATCAATTTGGCTTAAAAAATTCTGAAAACGTTGCGTCCTGCAGTGTGAATACCAACACACCTCTTGTAGGGGGAAGCCAGGGCAAAGTGGACAACTGAATATTTTGTGTGCGCGGTGTATCTTGAGTCCTGCAAGTATTTTGTGAGTGGCTACGTCTTCTTGGAGAGCGTGGCTTTAATCGATGGCCGCCATTGTTCTTGTAACCATCTTGGATATCAACAAGGCACTCTGCTATTGAAAACGTACAATCGATTATCTGTGTTCGTTCTGTGGAGAAGTCAAGATAGGCCGCGGACACTATAGTTTGTTTAAGTGCCTGCTGTGGCAGAACTTTCAGACTTGGTAAAACTGTGAAAATTGGTAACTATTTAAGAAACATTTATTTTTCAGGAAAAAAAATCAACCAATAGCATTGTTACAGTATTAATAGTTTTAAAATCTAGTTTTGTAAAAAGTTGCGTTTATCTACCAGGGGAAAAGTGGATGCCTACCTGGGGTAAAGTGGATATGTATTAAAAACAATGTTAACAGCTCACAAAACAATGAAAATCGTGCCACAAAAGTTTTTAGCCTCTTCAGTAGCTACTTTTACATTATTCTCAATCTATTATCCGTGAGCTTTCTTTTCGTAATTACGCACCATTCTAAAACAGACAACAACCAAACTCCAGTTAGTTAAAAATCGCTTTCCTTGCATATTGAGTCAATGGATGACCTTGACTGAAAACACCTGTAACAATACGTTTCCACTGTGCCCCACTGCGTACCTTCATCCTGTTTTACTTCGTCCTTAAACTATACGTAAAATTTCAAACTAAATTATAGTACTACGTTATTCTGCAAGAATTCTTCTTCAAAATGACATCATAATTATGCTTTGGTGACACAAAGTTTCGAAAATATCACACGTTTCCCTCGCTGATAATTTTTTTGAACCTGCATTGAAAGCTGAACGACGTGCCACACACTAATCCCTCTAGTATCAAACTACCAAACTAACGTGACGTCACTAATATCGTAACTAAAAAAAAAAATCAACAGAGCTAGAAGCGTTAGTTTTCTCGTGATGCCCATTATCCACTTTGCCCCGGGTAGCCACTTTGTCCCGGCTTCCCCTACTGTCAGGACACAACGTTTCAAGAATAATATTACCTTCCCCCTCCCCTCTCCCTCTGTCTAATCTCAACCCGGTTCGTCACCTCCGCAACTTCTAGAAATAGTCCTTGCTACATTTTGTATTAAGGCGCTGTAAACAATATTTCGAGGGTTTTAATCCCTAACGTATTTTAGATTATCAGCTAAGACAGGTAATTTCTAACATTCGTTGGTATGAATTTGGTTCAGGCCTACGGTCAAATTCTATCCCCCCACCCTCCGCCAGAGCCCCCCCTCCATCTCCTTTGTCTGTTGATGGCACTAATAATTAAATGGCTAAACTGCAAAAACCCAAAACACATTGAACAAAAAAACATTATCCTTGCTGAAGGTTGCGTGCTAGACTCTGTCATCTGTTTGTCTAAGGCTACTTCGCCCCATCAGGTCATACGATCAGTCTGGGAATTGACCCTCAAACGTGCGAAATTCGGGCCACATTATTTTAGCCAATTATTATACAAATAATAATTACCAATGACCTTATTTCAATCTATATTTAAAAAAAAAAACCCTAACACTGATACTCATGCAAAACAGAATACAAGTTCCGATTTCCCCTTTTACGATTTAGCTCAATATTAGCCAGTTTGTACTAGAAAATTCGTATTTCTTTCACAATTTCTGATAAAAATAACCACTGAATAGGAAGGTGTAAAATTAATCTGAATCAAAATTCATAAGGGTGAAAGAACCCGCCAAGTTTCAGCCAGTGAAAGTAGTTATATTCAGGACAAAAAAGGCTGCCACCAAGTTGCTACTTGGTGTACCAGTCCTAACCGAAAAGTGTTCCCCTTAGAAAGTAGCAATATCACCCCCACCAACGAACAACCGCCAAACTAATCCCACCGACTACTACATCTGAGGTTAAATGAAAAACCTATCATTGCTACCCATAGTCAAATGTTTTTACCTTTTTTTACTTTCTACATGATAGATCAGCTAATGACTGGTGCATTTTACTTGGCTAAATGATGTCAATGGAAGATGTTTAAAAACCAATCGTCTTAGCACAGTAATACAGGTTCGTGCGAATCCTTGAAATCCTGGAAATGTCCAGGACAGTAACAATGAAATTCTATCCCTGGAAAAGTGCTCGAAAATCTTGAAAAATTATATATGTATCATCAGTAAGGGGACGAACGGAAAGTAGACAACGTGACTGAAGAACACTGAAAAAATTTAGCCAAGAAAGTAGTCGAGAGTGTAGCTTTACATTATTCGTCCCTTTGTTTGGGCATGAAAAGTTTTGAAATTTGGGCTCTGGCTATAATCGTATTTACGTGTATAATGGTTGGATACAGTGGTAAGGTTTCACGTGGACTAAACAGTACACCAACACTGCAGTATCTGAAACCTTACCGGACGGTTCATTTGTGTTCCTTTGCTGTGTTTACTTCGGATCAGTTAAATCTTACCTTAAGCATCAAACGAGTTCGTTTTCTAATTCGTGTTACTTTGGCGTATACCATCAGTTTAGATTAGCTTATTTTGATGTTTTCGATCTTTACCAATTATGGGTTAATAATCTGCAGTCTACTGGCGTTTTAATGTATGGCATTGTTGCATAATAACAATGTTTAAAACATTGCAAAATAATCAAACTGGTCGTTTAGAGCTTCCTAACCCCTGAACCACTTGCTCAATTAGAAAAGGCCTTATGGAAAGGGCACATCTGCAGAGCAATACGTGTAAAATGAGCTAAGAACCAGCTTTATCGGACAACGAGTTTGAGGGCGTTGTAGAAACGTGTCGTGTCAACAAGAAGAACAAGAAGCCAAAAACAAATTTCAATTGGTTTCAGCTCAGATCTAGATCTCCGATTTGTTTGGGCGGATTTCAATGAATTACATACCAAATTTTATCGAAAAATATTCACAGACGACGAAGATACTAATAGGCGTATTCCAGAAACGCCTACTTGAGTGGGGCTAAACGTGAATGTAAAGGCCAAAACGCATCTGTAGAAATACCCTAAGATGTAGGGACACTTACATTAGCTTTTGTGGCTATACTAAAATTGTTGACCCTTACCTTCGGTGTTTGCCCTCTCACACTTACACTTAAGTGGATTTCTGGAATACGGCTGTAAGTCAAAATTTCAGCTTTAACGTGGGAGGTTGAGGTCATGCTTTTTGATGATGCTTTTTGATGAGGCTTTTAGGTGATGCTTTTTGATTTAGTACATTACATGCCTGAAACTTTTTCATGTTTTTTTCTTTCTTCTAGTTAATGAAAGGCGAATTAAATAACAATAACAATAATAATAACGATAATATCAATGATAAAAAGAAATAATATCAGGGACAAGGTTTCTGCATTTACCATGCAATTCTGATTATAAAGAAAAGGTCGCACTTTTATATTTTTTTTTTCTGTTTCGTTCTATGTGAACGAAGAGATCTCGTAAAAATGTAAAATAGGCTATTTATATCGAAATCAGAACTGCAAGTCGAATTCCGAAAAGTACCGGTCCTTAAACAAAACGGTTGAATCAGGAGTGCCGCCGCAGGGGGGGGGGGCAGGGAGGGGGTTAGACGAGCGACATAGGGCCTATACACCAAATCCATACAAGGCCTATATACCCCTCATATTAGGCATGCATACCAAATTTAGTTAAAAAATATTAAAAAGTGGCGGAGATTGTGTCCAAATTGTCCCTTTAACATGGGAGACTGAGGTCAAACTTACAGTAACTGCTTAAGCTCGTTCTTCTAGTCATTGTCAGAGTCGCGACGCAATTTAAAACATTGTGTAAGAATAACAACACAGAAATGAGAGAAACTCCGCCCGAAGAGTCAAGCTGACATGGTCACGGTCACCACAAATCTAGGTTAGCAATAATAGTTATCTAGATTGTCCGTTGCTAAGCAGATGAATGAGTTCTGCTTGGTTTGGTTTGAGTCTTTCTTTCTGTAGCATTATAACCCCTGTTTCAAAATTGTGTGACTCCATTTGTGTGGTCGAGGAAGGACCAAACAAACATTCCCATATCTCACAAGTGTGACAGTGAATGAAGAAGGCACACCCTTTACCTATTTACTCCTAGCTGTCTTGGATAAGAAAGTACACACGATACGTGAAAAGGGAGGAACTTCAAAGCCTGAGGAGACCTTGAGGGCAGGTTGTGCTTATGGAAAAACAGCTCAATGTTTGTAAGAAGTGGGGACGGGAAAGCCAAAGGCTCACAAGAAATAACTATTTATAAATACAGATGCAAACATATTTACGTTGCCGTTTGTACTTATATGTCAGACTGCCTGAGCAAGGAATCGAACCCAGGACCTTTGAAACCAAAGGCCGAGGTCCTACCGC
>JAHWFP010023474.1:0-27819 GCA_023313725.1 Lithobius niger
GCGCTTCGTTTATCCCAAGGCCAGCAAAGAGCTGTGAGGACTTAAAATTTTCCGTTTCATGCTTCAGGTAATGCGCCTGAAGTGTTTGCTTCCTAGTTTGTCTCATTAATTTATTTGACGAGTCCAATTTATTTGATTTCGATAGAAAAAACAACTAATCCAAGACCGTATTACTCTCCACACAAAGTAGTCCCCATGTCGGGGAGAAACCACGCACAGGCTAGCCCATGCTCAACAGAGAGACTACTTTTATGACTCCCACTCCCCATGGAGGGATTTCACCCACATAAATGACTCCCTCCCTCCCCCACAGAGAATGACTTTGGACCTTAGGTTGGCTGAGGCTGTCTTTCCATTGATTAGAGCTACTTAAATAAAGAACTACTTAATAACGATTCGGTTTTTAAACCTTGTATCATGCACTTTACATTGGGAAAAGAAGAACAGTTTAGCTGGATTAAACAATTTAAATAAACTAGAAAACAAAAACGAGCTCGCTTGATGTTTAAGGTAAGGTTTAACTGATCCGAAGTCAAAACAGCAAAGTAACACAAATAAACTTTCCTGTAAGGTTTCACATACCGCAGTGTCCCTGTACTGTTTAGCCCACGCGAAACCTTACTGATGTATTGGCATGTTTTTACAGTTTTTACTTTAGAACACGATATGTCTGATTGGTTCATTCTACTCGGGCTGAAAAATCGTAAAAACCATACTTTTAGTGTGCTGATTAACTAATTTAGGGTTCGTGCGACTCCTTGAAATATCGTTGAAAATTAAAATGAAATACCAGTCCTGAAGTCTTGAATATGAAATCTTAAAAACTGGTTTATGTATCAATAGGCCCATAGTCGGGGGGGGGGGGGGGGGGGGGGGGCTTTTTTCCCCGCGCCATGGTATTTTTGCCACAAAAGGGGGAACCCCGTTCCGGTCCCAGAAAAGGATGGTGGGGACCTCTGGCCGAGAATTTTGTCCCGGGTTTCACCCCTTCTGTTACCGTCCTTTTGGACGTTGTCAGACTGCCTGAGGGGGAATTGACCCCTCAATCAATACAATGGCCGAAGTCCTATGGACGTTTCCTTTGATAAAGGCCGTGTCAGAGTGGCTTAGCTGGATTTCGGCCTTTAGTCTCAAAGATCGAGGGAACAATTCCCTATCAGGCAAGTCTGGCATTTAGTCCAAAAGACCACGTAAATAGGGTTGCGTATGTATTTAAATAAATAATTAAATAAATAATTAAATAAATAAACATATATCAATAAATACACATGCAAACCTATTTACGTTGCCTTTTGGACAGACTGCTTGAGCGGGGAATCGAACCCATGACCTTTGAAACCAAAGGCCGAGGTCCTACCGCTGAGTCAAACGAGGAACACCAGCTCGTCTGCTCTGCTACGCACCGCGGGCCATTAGAAAAGACAGATAGAACGTTTTAAGGAGAAATAGTTTTTATCCGCTTCTACATGGCCTTTAAATTTACTAGAAAAAAATTCTTCGCAACATTTGTAAAAAAAAAACCTTGGGCTTTTCCCTTGCTTTTGAAACTAGGAACACGGCTTAAAACAAGTTTGGTTTTGTGCGTTGCTGGTCGAGTTTCGCCCGTGCCTTTGGTAACTTGGTTTTATTGATTAAAGAAAACAAAAGACTCATTTTTAGAAAATTGACTTGGACGTAAGGGGGAGGGTGTTTGTTCAGGTAACAGAAACGATTTTCTGGCTTGGTCACGTGTGCTCAAGGTGCTTCAGTTACTAAACGCAAGTGTAACGTTGTGCATTCGACAAAACGTATTGACCGAACCCAAGGATTCTTTTAGATGAGGTAAATGTATTCAACGTTGTGCTGTTTTACAAAAATTTTACCGTAAAAAAACAACAAATCGCTTCGTCTAAAGATGGTGGCGTCCTATTTGGGCTGGCTTAAATAGGGTACAAGTTCGCTACACTAAACTAAAAAATTAAAGATATAAACAAAAAATATTGGGACATCTGAATCTTTTCCGTCTCGAATTTAACTGGACGCTAATTAGCGTGCTCAAATTCTTTTTTCTGCTGTTTTTGGCCCGTCCATATATTACGTCACACTTTCTGGCCTATTTTAAAACACCCAACCACCCCTTTGTCACAAATGTCACACAATTTAAAACAACCCCCTAATGCAATCACCCTCCTCCATGTAATATTTCAAAGTACTTTACATTTGCTTATTACTGAAATTTATTGGGTTTTTTCAAATGTCTTTAGGGTCCATGGGGGGTCCATGGGTTTAAATTTTGGAGTCTTTTTGTGTGTATAAATGGAATTTTATCTGAATTACTGATTTCCTAAATAATGAGCCAAAAAATTAGATGATGTGAACGTCAAAACGTTTTGGAAACACCCCCGGCCCCCCCACCCCTCTGACACAATTGTCACAATAAATCAACCATCCCCCCAGAGTGTGACGTAATATAAGGACGGCCCCTTTTTATTAACATTTTTCCCACTTTCTACGACACAAATTATGTCAGAGAATATTGCCTGCAGACAATTTGTTTTTATCATAAGCCCACAGAAAAAGTTTAAAGTCGAATGTTAGTTTTTTTTTTTTAAACTCGAGGTTACCCACACGTTTACTTGGCTCGAATCTCACCGGGCAGGACGTGAGTTTCATGCTGGTAAGGAGTTACAGTTAGGTCAGGACAGAAACATGAAAAAAACATCTACTGAGGTGATGTTTTTCGCTTGTGCAGGCTTGGACTACTACAACTTCAACGAAGTCCGTTTACATGGAAGAATTGGTCTGCGATTAACGGCTAGTAACGTTTACTGGTTTACTGAATAGTAGTTAGTGCTTCAACTAATCAATTTGGGTCTTCCATCAATGGAAAGTTCTCGTTTACACGATTATAATGGTACACTGGAAAATCTGTAAAAAGTAGACGAAACTACAGAAATTTGGTCATATTTTGTCTGCAGTGGCCTTCCACTGCTACTGGGATGATCACCACATTAAAAAAAAATGTGACAGCCGCAAAATTCCAGGTCGGCATCTTATCGCCTTTGAACCTCTTTCGTTCTTGATTAATGAAAAAATTCATGGGAAATGATTTCACAGTTTTTTGTAATAGATTTTCCCACCAACTGACGGGCTCATCTCATTTGCCCTACTTTTTCTTTTATCTAAGTCTAGACACATGCTAGTCTGCCGCCGCCAAGATTTTGAGATACGTCATCCAACAGATATGCAAATGCTTAGTGGTCGCAGTGTTTAATTGTCAGTGTACATAGTACAGAGTATTGTTGTTGCAAGTCAGAGGCTAACTTGCAACCAGTTTTTTTTTTAATATAAGGTGAGAGTTTGTGCTTCACGTCAAAGTAAAGTGTGGCGAACCACCCGTACGTACGTACTACTCCGAGTTTACAAGACATCAAACTTACAGATCTCACCGATAGGGCATCAGGAGTTATACTTGGAATTTTCTGATCACTCTGCAAATTACTTCGCATAATCGCAAACGCAAATTGTACAACAAAATAGGAATTGTTTTTTCGGACTCGGAATTGGATGTTCAAATTAGAAAACTGGTCCCATTTAAATTATAAAAAAAAAATTGTCCTATAGCTAAGTAAACAAGAAAAGGCAAACAGGCTCGAGAGAAGGGTTAAATAACTACAGATGCAAACCTGTATACGTTGCCTTTTGGACTTAAATGTCGACTGTCTGAGCGGGAATTGAACCCACGATTTTTGGAACCAAAGGCCGAAGTCGTACCGCTGAGCCATACTGACACAGCCAAAATGACCGTGTCAGTATGGTCAGCGGTAGGACTTCGGCCTTTGGTTTCAAAGGTCGTGGATTCACTTAGACAGACTGACATTTAAGTCCAAAAGCCAACGTAAATAGGTTTGCATCTGTGTTTATTTTGGCCTATGGCCAAAGTAGTCCTTTAAAAGTGGCCCAACGCCACTGTAGAATATTGCACATCATCGCCATCTCCCTTCTCACTTGATTCCTTCACCACCGCCCGTGGTTTTTACTGTCCATTTAGAACCATAACGAGAAAACCTAATTAACTCCGAATGTTTCACTCGAAGCCAGACGAGAGAGAGGGAAGGGCTGCACCATTAGGGAACGAACAAACCCCGGGCGGAAGTGCATCACGGCTCTTGGTTGCTATGGACAACTAATTTCATTGCAAGATGTTCAAATTATGCACGTTTTTTTCTCTCCCGTGTTTCGTTAGTGTAGTTTCTCTTTTGCAATGGAGGTATTATTGTGTGCAGAAGACCATACCGAAATAACAACAAGCTCTCGTTACGCGCACTCGTACCACTCCATCATGGTCGCATTAACGAACTCGAAAGATAGGAGCGGAGCGAGCCAACAGGCAAATTTGGCGGTTGAGTGGTCGGGCGAGGTAATTTTATGTTGGCTTTCTCTTCCTCTAATTACGCATTTTCTGTTTGGCATCCCATCGCCGGCGGGTTCTTAAACGAAACGACATTACAGCACCACCTTTTAATGAATCCTTCATCGGAAAACAAGCTTTCGTGTTGGGACGAGTTTTAGGCACGCATCGAGGGTTAGCCGTTCGACGGTTACCGGCAGCGACGAATTGGGCAGCTGGGGATTGTAATGATTGCGGTAATGGCGAGTTGTCGTTTCCCTAGCTTCCCCCCCCCCCACCCCTCTCCCTCCCAATACCTCAAGCCATGACGCTAACCACCTATCCGCAACGGTTTACAGCTCAATATGTCATCAAAGCAGTGAGCAGTTTGTTTATTTGTTTAAAATGGGCCGCATTTGCACTAGACTCTAACAACACTCCCAAACCACCAAGCCGAACTCACACTTTGTTGATACTGCAGCCATCAGTGCCTACCTTCCGTAGCTACAATCCGAACTCTGAAAACTCAACCGAGCGTTACAAAGAACGAAAGTGATGTCATTTTTAACAACGCGTATCTGCTCGTTCTGCCCACGAGTTGGTTGATTTTTAAACGCGCTCGTGAAGACAGTTTATCGATTAACTCCGGATGGAATCCATTAGTCGCGTCGAAACGTGACGTCATTTTCGCTCGACAGACACTTCTTTTTAAACACTCTGTGGAGTTTGTTCAGGGTTGTCTGTGTATTACAGGTGCCAAACTGTGCCTAATGCAGGGTTTGGCTCGGTTATATACGGACCCTGCTCGAAGTAGGCTAGGTAACTCTGCGAAGTTGTCAACTCTATATTTGCTCGACCAGTAATTAGTGGGGAAAATCTAAATCCGTCTTCACAGCGTCTAACTGAAATGTATTCCTCCAGCCACAGAATGTTAATATGGTCCAAGAGAATTGTGACGTCATTAATGCACGGAAAAAAAACCAACGTATGTGAGCAAAATGCAAGACTCCATCTAAAAATAATTCCATTGCCTCATATACATGTAAAAACTGGCATGAAACCACAGATTAAAGAACACTACCGCGCACAGATACGACACTACGCGGCAAAGTTGGGCCTCATTTTTTTTTGCTGAGTTATGCTTCGCACTTGATTCGCCAGTAGGCGCAGAGATCGCCCGCGCGGAGCTTTGGGTATAATTAGAAAGCAAACACGCAGGCATGCGCAGTGGGATCGCGAGCAGCCGCGTCGGCACGTTTACAGAACAAATCGAACAAGCTACGTTAATCACGAGAGTTCGAGTCCGAGTTGTGAAAGTTTTTTTTTCTTTCTTTCTCTGACGAGTGTGTTCCAATAAAGTCAATCGTAAAGGCTGACTTTTTGATAGTTTAACGCTTTACCTTTTAATTTCTTATTTAGCTTCTTTTCGACGTTTCAATTTCACTCTGCTAGTTTCATCTGGCGAATAAAGTGCGAGGTGTTACGTCATCACCCCGACTCGTTGCTGAAACGAGGGACCATTTTTGAAGCGCTGGTTGAGTTACGAGTGTCGTATCTGTGGGAGTGAGAGTTCTTTAATCTGTGCATAAAACAATATGTAAATTAAAAGCGCAGTTAAACCGATACAAAAGAAATTACATGTATTATAAATCCGTTTATTGCAAAATGTGCGACAGGACTGGAAAAGGGTAAATCGGTACTTAATTTGTCCAGTAACGGGATGAAAAAGGGCACGACTGCCTTACCACCAATGTTAGACCTGTCAGGAACAATGCAAGGCGACTTGGTCTCCGATGTCATCGCCAGTCATGTAAGGATAAGATGAGCAAGAAAAGGAGCTACACTACAGGCAAAAACATGCAAAAATTCGGTCACTATTACGACCAGCGTCAGTAGAAGAAGTAAAAGGTTTAGTCGAAGGTCAATAAAATACAAAAAATTAAAAAATTTTATCAAAATAAGAAAGTTAAGAAAATATGTATATAAAACAATGCACAGCGTCTGTGCGACCAACAAAACACAGTTAAAACCTTAAAAAGGTGAAACACGAACAAGGACTACTACCTGCTATGCACTAAAATTGAAATCTGAGATTCAGTTGATTGGCGACTTGGTCTAATCTTAGTCTCGTTTCTTGAACCTCGTATCTCGGTCTCACTTAGTCACACTTTCTCGTTTCGTTTCCAGTCACGACAAGTCTCGTGAAGTTTAGAATTAGTCGAACTGCTGAAATTACTTAAAGGGCTTTTCTGCACGACTCAGTTTTGTGACATTAGTTCAAACGTATGTAAATGTTGCCAACACATTCATTTTCTTGTTTTTCTTGCGTGTGAGGTGATTTGGCGGCATTAACTCTAAACCTGTGTAAATGTTGCAAACGTTATACTCAACGGGTCGCACGATATACCGGAAGGATCTATGTCCTTTTAAAGTAAAGGTGGAAAAAATACCACAAGACGTTTTTATCAAGAATTGACGGCCTTCTGGCGTGAAAGAAAAAAACGCACATAAAAACTAAAAAAGAAAAACACACAAAATGAACCAGCACAGATTAAAGAACGACACACAGGAATGGAATGCGGATATTGGGGCTAAGACTCTTGGTCATGCGCCCGCTCTAAATCTAATACAGAACCAAAACCCGGATATTAACCAATAAACCAACTAAAGCAAGTAAATGTACATGAAAGACCACGGAAACACAGCGTAGCACAAGGCCCCGAGTCACTCTGTTTCCCACTGTATCAAATACCCACTGTTTCATAAGCTGTACACACAGGTACGACACTCCTAACAGAGCTTCAACAACACGTTGGTTCGATGACGCAACACTTCGCACTCTATTCGCCAGATGTCACTAGAAAATAGCGAAACTGAAACACAAAACTAAATAAACATAATGCCGCCACCGCAGCGTTGTGAAAACACAGTTCAGGATAATTGCCTTTAAGTTAATAAAATAATTATTCCACCCCAACTACCATGCTTTTATTTTGTGTGTTACGTCCTACACTTTTGCGTATGTCTCTCGTCCCCCTTCATCGTAATCATGTGACTTGTCTCCAATTTTTTTCGGCAGGCAAATGGCCGCCTATCGTTTTGAACAACATCAAGGTTTATTTTACACGTGAACGGCAGCCGATTGCTGTTTTTACCGCGCATGCTTCCGTGTTTCGTGCTATTGCTCTAACAATACCGCTTCTTAACAATACACCGTCCTCTGGGCGATCGTTGCATCTGCTGGAGAATGGAAAAAAAAAACGCGTCTTCTCTTCGGCGCATTGTGTCGTATCTGTGTGGGTTTTTTTCTTTAGTCTGTGGGAACTAGTTTTTTTTTTTAATTAATTTCTTTGAGCCGTAAGTCAGCCGAAGCAACTTAATGCTTGTATGGCTGAACCAGCTCAATTTTTAACATTACCAGACTTTTATAGAGAAGAAGAAATATCTGATAAAGGGAGGTGCCAACCCAGGGATTCGATACGGGAAACCTATCATCGTAGGGGCCGAAAGATTGTTCAAAATTGCCAAGAATAGTTCCCATGGCCGCTGAAGGAGCATGGTAGCCTCTCACGCTATCCTATCCGGCAGTCCTGGCGGGGACTTTGCCAAGGTTCCCTTTTCAGGGGTTCGACCAGATCCGCAAATCTCCAGCAACCAGGCTGAGCTCTCGCACAACTCAGCCACCATGACCACAAGTAACAAGTTATATCCACAAGTAATATTTTTGTCATTAACAAAACTAGAAAACACGTTGGTCATAGTAAACGTAATCATAGAAACGTAGTCATAGAAAAGGTAATCAAATAGTACTTTCGTTCGTATGCTATTCTATTCTTTACCTCACGATTCATTGTTTATTTTTTCTTGTAATAATTTCTGGTATGGAGGCGAGGAAGCGAGTTGTTTTCCTTCCTTCTTTGTACGTTTGTTCACATTAGGGTATCTCTGAGAAAGGCTTAATAGCTGGTCAGCTGGTCTACCGTCTTAGTCGTGGTCCACCGTAAGAAACGGAAGGGCCAGTCGGAACTGTCTTTACTTTCGTTCTTAAGACGTGTCTCGAGAGTTTCGTATACACATCCGGGCGGAACCGGGCTGGCACGATCGGGGAGTTGGGAAAATATCGACTGGCTTCTTACTCTACAGTGGTCTAGACTGCCCAAATTAATTTTAAAAGTTTCCTCTAGATGTTAAGTTCCCGACTGACCTGCAGACCCGCCAAGTCTTCCTCTGCACCCCATTCTCCTAGAAATATTGGAGCAGAAGGACCCCCTTAAGAGATCACTACTTTTAGTTTCCGAAGTGCGCGACTTCAAGTGGGCCATTTGTTGATATCTTTACCTCCGTTTCTGTTTCTAATTATGCCAATCATCTTCCGTTCGTGGGATTTAACATGGTGTTTTCAACATTTACCGCAGGTCTGCTGCGTGGATATCTCTAATTTGAAATCCGATGCGTATATCCCTTTGAGACTCAGAGGCGAAGCAATTTAAGCCACTCCAGAGGCGATTTCCCCCGAGTCTGCCTCCCTTGACCCTGGTTTCGTGTTGCGTGCTTTTCCTTCTGCTCTTAATCGACTGTTCTGTATTCGAACGGGCTTGAAGGTCCATTCTGCCCACTATTTTGCTTTTAAAGAGGCCAGGCAGTTTATGCTTTACTTAAAATGAGGGCGCGTTTATGCGAAAGGGAATTCTCGCTCATCGAAAGCTATTTGCTAGATCATTGTTCATTTTCGACGAGTTTCCGGTTTGTACTAAAGAAATGTGGCAATACATAAACAATTTAAAGGTCCCGCCTGTTGATGGTATCTTGGAATACGGAGCAGATGTCTAAGCGTATAAACACCCCGGTACTTTGTAATTTAATCACGAAGTGTACAATCATAATAACACCTTTCTCTCCTCTACTAAAGGTTCCCCACCCCTCCATTCTTTTGTCGTAATTTTTTTAATTTTTTTCATAAGTTCTTTGTTAACCCTAATACACATAGAGTATTTAAAATCTGAAACCCCTTTCGCTTGTTTTAACTTGTTAAAATCTTGGCTTCTAAATAGACCTTGGTTTTAGCATATCTTTTGTAGCTAATTTTATATTTGTTGTGCAATAAGGCCATTCATTCATTCAATTAAATGTGTAATAAATAACAACAAGGATAAAAATACGAAGTAAAACTATAATTTGAAACATTGCTACAACATTGTCATTTCTCGTTATTTCTAAAAATATGCCTATTCTGACACCTAGCAGTGATCAAATGACGGTGGAAAAAAAAACAGCCTCTCAGCGAGCATTCACATTCCAAAACTGCGGCCAATCGGGTTTGTCGAATCTAAAACAAACCAATCGAATGCTGGCATTCAGAAATCAGTCCGCGATTTTGTATAGAGCAGTGACACGACGTAGTATTATTGTATATAACTCTATGCTGTGGAGCCTTAATGGGTTAGCTGCAAGGGTCACTGCAGAGAGAAACAGAAGGGCGTCATACTGAAGTCGATGCTGAGAAGAGTGATTTCTTAGACTAAAACGAGCGATTTTTGTTGTTGGAGAAAACAACGTTATTTTAAGCTTAAGAAATCCGCTCTTCCGTTGTTTTTCCCTCCATTTTTATGTAGTGCACCTTGTAGTTATGCCCTCCAAAACCCATACTGGTGCCAATCTGGTGCCAATATGGCGGCAAATGTCACTGCTCTATTGCAGTAGGAGATTTCTTGTCATAAATCGATGCCGTCATGCCGCGTGCCTTCAACTTCGTGTCGTGAGCCACGAGGAGAAGATCTCCGCCCCCATCGTTGCCATGTTTACTAAATACAGACACCTTGAAAGCCATATGCTTTCCATTAAAGGCGAGAAGCAACTATAAAATTTGGTATTAACTTAGTAAACGAAGCTCATCAGCGGCGTCTAGTGCCAAAAAACCTTAACAAACCGGAAATTTTGAATTCTTCCTAAACCATGCGCAATGGATGTTTGCCGTAACGTCACCAAGAGTTAGCCAATGACGAACGAGAACACGGCTGTTTGGCCGTCTGATTGGACTAGCCCAGTCACGTGCTATGCACGTCACAGCAAACAGCCATGGCGCGTGGTATAAAAAATGCGCAAGACTTGCAAGTTTATTTTGTGAGAGCTGGTATTGTTACCAGATTTGGGGTTAGGCGGTCCCGACACCACTGTTGGGCAGAGGAGTGGGTGGGTGAATTTAGTAACTTTTCGTAGCGTTTGCTGGGGTATCGTTGGATCAAACTTGGATGACTCGGGCTTTACGAACTGTCACTATAATTATTTTCGATATGTCATGAACTGGTAGCTTTTTAAACCTGAAAACGTCACACGGAATACATATTTATTGTGATGACGCTCACGCACGTGACAGCAATGAATCGCAAGATAGCATTTTACGGAACACAACGCAGAAGCTTATTTACTTACGTCTTTTTTCTTAAACGCTGAAGCTCTAATTATACTTTAATCATGGTTATCTGAGCTTATTTGTAAAGTTACAACACCAATTCGCAACGCTAATTCGTCCACGTCGCACAACGCATTAATACAAATAAACGCAGGGCACCTCTACCCCCCCCCACTTGTTTCCACTCCGTCTCAAACTAATTGGTGGTAGAGCCTTTGAAGCGTTTAGCCTCCTCCCGCGGCGATTTTAGCTTTGTCGGTTCACAACGAAAAGAGTCAACAATGCGTGTTCAGAAGCGACTGGTAAAATTGTTTCGTCAGGAGGATTTATGTAAATCTTTGCTTGGATTATAAAGCAGAAAGCATTTACTCAAACGCTGTCGGATTTAAGTAATCCGGGTAGCGTTGTTACCATGGCAAGTTTCAACTTTCAAAAGTTTATCTACCCTGGTCGAGGCTAAAAACTGTACGCAACATCTTTAAGAGTATTACTCATGTTTAGAGTTTATCAGCTTTAGATGCCTATTTTTTTTTGGCATTCCCGACAAGTAGTTGGGATTGTCACAATGAGCTTTAAATGGCGGTCCCGTACGTCGTGTAGTTGACTTTAATAATATTGATTAAACACAGCGTGAATAAATAAACGAGTCGGCGAAAACGTGCAGCTTAGGTAAATGTTTAGTTAAGGTTCACATGCAAAAGTAAACCAACACATGCCACAGCATCGTTGTTGTCAAATTTAGTTAAAGTAATGTCAATACGAAGTCATTAAAACAGGAAGTTAAAGCTTAGAGCAACATACTCACTTCGAATGGGAGGAGCATATTCCTATACGGAAAGCAACATTCGGCGAGCGTTATGCGTACGAGGGCACGAGTTTGGAGGGCAAACGGGAAGAAACGCATGTTGTGAATCCCGTGGCTCGGTGGGACACACACCATTTTTTTCTACACACACAAAACTTCATGAAACCGGAACTTCGGCATTCCAACACCGGATAAGACACACTGCAATCTATGACGATGTATGGTAAACTGCTCTTGCGCCAGTGGCCATCTTGTTCCAGTTTCGTGTGTGTAGAAAAAAGTTGTTGTGTGTCCCAATGAGTCGCCGAACGTGGCGATCACGCAGCTTAAAAGTGGCCGGCAACCAACACAAAGGAAAGCGAATTTCGTGAAGGTGCATTGTGTGCGTAAGCTAACATTTGCCATAGGTGGGTTGTAATAATACCACGAATTGTTTTGGCAGTTTGCGACAGCGCAATGTTTATTTGCGAGCATCTTTGAGCTCCATTGCGGGCCGGCTTAGGCTACGATGAGGCATGTTGTCTGTGCGTCTGCGGTCCTTGGTTAAGCGGTGAGCGCTATTTGCGCTAGTAACCCTTCTGCGACGTTGCGTTCCGACTGTAAGTGTCACTATACCCCTGGTTAAAGAGGACTAACATTTTCTAGGCATAGAGAGAAAGAACGAAGAACGAGAGAAAGAACGAGAGAGGCATGTTAAAGAACGAAGCCTGAGTCTATCGTTAATCCCTTCCACGCCATGTTCCTGCGCAAAAAGACAAAATAAGTATGCCCGGCGAAAAAAAGCGAGCTCTGTATGGTAATTCCCGAGTGAAGCGAGCAGCGCAATGTGCAGTCGAGTAAGAGCATTGGCCTACACGCCATGGGGATCCGAGATCGGATCCCGTCACCGACCAAAGAATTGTAAAGGCAATTTTCCTAACCCTGCAAGAATGGTAGAGTTTAAACTTTACAGGAATGGTAGGGTTTTAAATTCCTTAGTTGATATTCTACACAGAACATCCATGTCAGCTTTGCGGTCTAATTCATGCATGACGGCTGTGTTACGGCTACGTTTGTTGCTTGATACCACCTAGCTAGAACTAGGGCGGTATCTGATCAACTTCAATCCTCTAACTTATAGGGGGCTGTGGTCTGTTTCGAGGGTTGTTTTATCCTAAAGCTAGCTGTCGGGATGGAATCCTGCAACCTGTTTTTATGTCAACAATACTGATTGAGTACGGGGCTTACCTTTCGTCTTACGAGGGCAGAGGGCAGATAAATCACCGTTCAATTTTTTGACTGGATGGGTATGGCAAGCTGGAAATTATTTTTGAACAAATTTGTTGGCTCTGCAGCCATTGCTTGGGAGGCAACAGAAGTGGGGTAACGCAAATGCAGTTAGTTTTATTACGGTTACTGCCTTACTGGCATCCAGAGAATCATGAAGGGATTCTAACTGGTTCATACTGTAGCTATTTTTTCTTCACTAGTTTGGGAAAAGGCAGAAAAGGTCCAGTTTTGGTTCCTTCTGTGCGCTGGTTAACTGCAGTGGCCTACATATTGCTGTTAAGTAAGGTCTTCGGTTTGTGTCCAGTGTCGGATTGGGCTTATTACAGGGAGTCCTTGTTTAACAAAAACAATTTTTGGGAAAATTTGAAATGCATTTTTATCAAAATTCCATCTAAGTTGCAAGAAAACGTTTCAAATTCAAGCTGATTTCTTTAAAATGTGGTAGCTTATTGTGTTCCGCTGTCTCTCCCCCCCCCCCCCGCAAGTATAGAAGGCACATTCATTCAAAGAACACTTTTGGGGGGAAAAACTTGAAATGAATTTCTGTGAAAATTGTATCTGAAGTTGCAAATTTATGCTGATTTCTTTAAAATACCCTAGCTTGTAGGGGTGGTACCACCGGTGCTCCACCCCCTTAACTACAGGAGGCCATTATTTCAAAGATGCGAATTTATTTTTAAACCCCGAAATGAATTCTTATGAAAATGGCATCTCTAAGGTACAAGAAAACGTTTCAAGTTCACGTTGATTTTTTAATAATACTAAGCATGAGGCACTTCCCCAGCTCCCCCCCCCCGGCCCCTGTAGTATATTCCCGATGAGGCCTAACCCCTCCCAATCCGACCCTGTTTGTGTACGACAGCACTATGAGGTGTTGTTAAAAAGCATTAACGCCGTCACATGCGGAATAAATTATTCCACGTTCACGGATGAGGACGGCTGTCCTCGCACCGGGCTGCTTGGTTTAAGTGGCATGTAACCACGACGGTGTTGGTAGATGGAGGGAGGCTTTCCCTGCATGCATACGAGACAGACGTGAAGCTCAACATCACGTAGCGAGGAGAATTACAAAGCTGGCTACGTGTATTCTCTGCGCGACTGCTGCGGTTCGAAATTCAGTTCACCCCAATGAATTGAGAATCGGCTTGGGGGCAGGGAAGAGGTCGAGTTCGTAGAGCGTGCGAGGGAGCATCGGTGTCGCAACCATCCCTGAAAATCTTTACGGCTCCGTACTTCTGTTTCTAGCTTCCTGCTCTGTGTTACAGCCAGGTACTTATCAGCTCACACGTGGTGAGAGCTGGGGGAGCATGGTGAGCTCCTGATCCGAGTCTGTGTCAATCATTTGTCAGCAAATGTTTTTCTAGGTCCGTTGTTGTCTTTTAGCTTTGACTCTGCGTGCCTCTGATAATGCGATGATGCGATAATTTACGAATGTTTTTATCGCGGTATTATCGAATTATCGATTATCGTGCTACCCCTAAGTTTGGCATGGTTAATCCTTTGATGAACCCCCTGACGACCTCTATAAACGCCCCAAACACGAATGAAAAATACTAATTCCAGGGAAGAAAAGCGAACTTTGCGAGCAAAACAAGCAAAGCATTGCCGAGTGGATATAATGCTGGCCACCAACTACGACATGAGATGATGGCTCGGTCCTATGCACACAACAGGGCTAAAAAAAACGACCCCGACAGTGTTTTCAAGCGGTATGGCAGCAGTAGCAAAAACTCCTTGGCATCAACAGACGACATACAGAAGGAAAAATAGGTCTACTAAAAATTAACTAAGTGGTTCTCAGAAGTGGCACTGAAAAAATTTGACGCAAGCGGGGGGCGGTTTTTCTTTTTACTTTCTGTTCGTGAATTTTTGAGATGCGGGCAATGATTTTTTTTTTTACCAAACGAAAGAAAATCAGTAGCTTGGCCTACACTTTTCATGGAGTACAATATTTTTTTAATGCCAGGACCAGTGTAAAAAACTGGTACATTTTTTTTATAAGTCATTGTTTAGATCCAAGTTTTTTTTTTTTGCTGTGACGTGCCTCTGAACGGTCCTTAGATTCGTTTCTAGGCAATCAGGTGAACGGAGCAGAGTGGTCATTGGCTCCAGGAAATCTTTGGTGAAAGCGCTAATGCGTGATCGGAATTATTTTTTTAGACAACGGCATAAAAAAACATTTCAAGCGCTAAGAAAAAAAGCCATGCGAGCGCTCCTGAGAACCACTTAATTAACTTTTAAGCGGCATAACTGGCTCCCAGTGTGCACCTGTTACCTTCCGACTGGTCCCCGGGGACCTCGAACAATGTGAGCAAGTTCAGCCCAGTTGTCAGAGTGGTTGGCTACTTACCTAATGAACGCCGGATCGAATCCCACGACCGATTACGGTAACAATGAATTAAAAGTTTCCTGATGATAAAAAAAATTCCACATAGCAGTTTCGCCTCCTTATGACCACTAGAAACTGTAAAACTAACAATGTAGTTTACCCCCCAAAAATGTAGTGTTTTCGGATGCAGCACACACAAATCATGTTGCACGCTTGACAATCTTGCATTTCACAGTCGTCTGATCACAAATAACCACTTTTATTTCCGGTGTATCCATTCGTCTTTCTTATCTTCGCGAACCTTTAAAAGCATTGCTTTACGAAGCTGGTGTATTGTACTTTTCCAAATACCTGCGCAGGTTTCATGTCCACAACATAAATAACGAAAAGTTTAAAAGTCAACAAAGTTTGAAAGGTGAGCATTATTTATTATATTTAGATCTCGGTTGCGGTGTTGCATTTCAAGATAACGCTGCGGGATGGAAGCAAAGCAGTCGAGCAAACTCTGGGCTGGAGCGATGGGAGGATTCGTCTTCTTTACAATGAAATCAGATGCAAAGAGTGGGGGAGGGGGTTTAAGGTGAAGCTTCATTTCTCGTACCTGAAAAAAAAAACGAAATCCAGTTCTCGTGTCTGAAAAAAAAAGTTACTACCCAAAACTAATTTCCGCAATTTCTATCGCTTTCATCGTTGAAGAAGCGTGATAATAATGTAAATAACTTCCATTATCTGGAGGGTGAAGTGATTTTGCCTGTCATAATTTTCAACGATCCACTCGTACAAACCAGGCGAATACCAGGACGTCTATTTCCTTTTGAGAAACCACCTGTCCGCCCCATTGTTGGGCAGTAGGGTGGAGTGAAACAACAAAACTTTGTTTGTCTTTAATCCAGTACCGCGCAAAAGGTGCCGGCACTCATACGATGAAAATAAACACTACATTTTTTTTTTGTATCTGACAATATCTTCTGCCTCCCTAACGCCTTTGAAAATTACGAAAATGTGATTTTTTTTTGTTTACCTTTCATTCATTTTTATTTTTTAATTGCACAAAGACATCTTGCAAATTTTGACTAGAAACCACATTTTTCAGATTTTTTTTCAAAACTCAATACCGCACAAAAGCTACCTTATATGATAGTTATTAACTGTGTATTTTTACTTTATTTTCATCTGACAATATCTACTGCCTCCCCAACGCCTATGAAAACTACGAAATTGAAATTTTTTACCAATTTTTTTTTTTTTTACCTTTCATTCTTTTTTATTTTTTAATTCACAAGAATATCTGGTGCAATTAAAAAATAAAAATAAAAGGTAAAAAAAAATTTGGTAAAAAATTTCAATTTCGTAATTTTCAAAGGCGTTGGGGAGGTAGTAGATATTGTCAAATCAAAATTAAAAAAAAAAACACGGTTAAGGTATTATATAAGGTAGCTTTTGTGCAATATTGAGTTTTGAAAAAAAAAATAAATAAAATTTAAAATATGGTTTCTAGTCAAAAATTTGTCATTTTTCATAATTTTCAAAGGTGTTGGGGAGGCAGAAGATATTGTCAGAAATAAAATAAAAATGTATAGTGTTTATTTTTATCATATAAGGCACCTTTTGTGCGGTATTGGATTAAAAACTTAAAAAAAATTGGTTGTTTCACTCCACCCTATTGGGACAGTCATGCTTTACTTTGAAAGCCTGGAAAATACTGGAAAACACTCCCAGAAAGTTGTGACAGCACCTTTAACCAGTAGTTCAAGGAAGAAACAATATGAAATTGTGATTGAAAGTTAAAGTGCATTTGTTGCATGTTAAATAAGCTTGCTTTCTTCCGATATTGCATATTTGCTTGTATCATAAAAATCAACCCTCCTGACCAAAATTTGTCAGTTTTGTATGGGTAAAGACAGAAAATCTCTTTTTTGAGTGGGGGTGGGGCGAGTGAGGCATACTCTTCCCCTTCCCCTGTCCCCCTCCCCCTCCCCCTCCCTTTCCTGGCGCCGTCTCTGGTTTTGGTCAGGTGTGTCCGAGTCAGTCAGATCATTACGAGTGTAATATGACTGCAATTGAATTATCAGTCGTAATGCCCAGAGGGCTTCTGTAAAATCAATAATTGTGTGTTTCAGCACGAAACTCCTTTCCAGAACTAATTTCCCAAGACTGAAGGTCGAGGGAAATTTGTTAGAAATTAGTTCCCACCAAAATACTGAAAGCAATTTTCCCGAGTTTTCCAGGTTTTCCAGAATAGATGAAGTCATTTTCCAGGCTGTTTACCGTAATTTTAGGACGGAATTTTTTTCACACATTTGACTAGTTTTGTGTTAAAAAGGCTGAAACTTCTAGATGGGAAATACATTATTTAAAATCTTATTTTTTTCCGTGAGTTTTTCAGGTTTTTTGTAAAAAAAATCAGAGAATTCCCTGAGTTCTACTTGAGTTTCAAACGTAGTTTAAATTCCCTTAGTTTTCCAGGTTGGTGGGAAGCGTTTAAAACGCACAAATTATAGATTACATAAAAGCATGGGTGGCATTCAGTGTGGGAATTTTTTCTTTCTTTCTGCAAAGCGATTCTACAAAATAATTTCGATTTACGATTTAAAAAGTGATTTCGATTTGCGATGTTTAGTTTTATGTTTTACGAAGTTTCCTCTATTGACGTAGCGATACTAGGCCCCATCGCATTATGTCCTCCAACCTGTAATATCGTTTGCTTAAGCTTGGCATTTCGTATTAAGTATAGGCCAAAGCCACATTTTTATACTACTCGTAACCAAGTTAACACGTAAAGCTCTGACTCCTGACGAGAACAAGTTTCATGTGTCCGTAAAAGTCCGGAGATTCACATACCATTGCTCTAATGTGGCCATAACGAAAATGAAAGCAAAATCACTTCGTCTATGTGAGAAATATTGCATACACAGTGGCTTAAAGTGCAGATAGGCAAGGTACGCATTGCTTAGGGGCCCAGACCGTAGGTGTATGTCTGTGTGTGTGGGGGGGGGGGAGGGACGGGTAGTCTGTAGTACAGCCATTTAGTAGGAAAGGTATGGGTTACAGTTGTTCAGTTAATGATAAAAAGCACCAAATTTGGTGGAGTTATAACTTAAAATACATAGTATCCAACTAGAACCGGAAACACCTTGCCCGAATCAGCCTAGTGGGTGTTTCCAGCCGCCATCTTCGATTCTAGTTCCCAATTCTCGGGTTTTTCCTAAATAAGTTGATATCCATCAACATTTTGCACACTGTAATGTAAATTGAAGCCAGTTAAATTATATACAAAAACGGTGTATTCGTTTTTTTCTATCTATCAGACGGTCCCTATCTAAACTAAACATTTTGGTTAGGATTGATGGAAAGAATAGATCCTCCCCTTCAGAATATCCTAAGCATGTCCATTTCGAGTAATTAGAAGCTCCCAAGAGCACTCTGTAACCAAAGGTCACTATAACAACCAATTGAACAAAGGAGCGCTCGTGCAAATTAATGGTGGTAACCTTGAAATACGATTTTGGGGTTGAATGGTTGGTTTTATCTAAAAGATGTGTATCAGAATTGTGTGCTAAACGTTTTTGCTTCACATTATGCTTTTGATTTGTTGACGGTTAAGAAGTTATACCCCAAAACGATTTATTTTTCCGGGGGGGGGGATGGGGTAAATCACCCCCTCCCTCCCTCGAAGGGGGAGGGGTTTGAACTTTCTAGAATAGCTACCTTTTCAAGTTAACCATCATGTGCATCCGTACCAAATTTCATGCTTTTCACAGAAAGTGAACAATTCCATCAATTTGGGCCCCAAGCTGCCCAAACTTGGTATCCTATGTTCCTAAGATAACCAAAATTATACATTGCGGCCCCACACCCTAGGGGACTTTTAATATGCTTAGTAGGAAGGCCTAACAGACAGTTTTGGCGAAAGAAATAAACCTTTGAATTTTCCAATTTTGAGCTCCGTTGACTGGATGATATGTATTGGCGGCCATTTTGGATTTTCACCAGAAACACCTATAGGCGGATTCGGACAAGGTAATGCGGGTTCAATTTGGATTCTATATATTTTAAACTGTAACCCCACCAAATTTGGTGTTTTTATCACCGACTGAACAATTGTGTTATTTTGCTTTTACCTGCCTTACTAATTGTAAACATGCCGACGGCGGAGAGTGTCAGACCATAGTCAGACGGACCCTATAGTTATCATGCCTTTGTAGACGTTAATGTGGTGTATGGTGCCACAATGCTTAATAAACACGTCATATAATAGCGCACTAATGACGTCATCCGTGTACTCCACGGATATTTCGCGGATGCGTAAACACCCCTGCCTATTACGTAATAGCTCAATCAATAGTCAGCTGGTACGAATATTCTTCTAATAGTTAAAAAAAAAGATAATATTTTTTGGATTGAATTCCAAATCTTTGAAGTTTGACCCGCTAATGACAAGTTACTTATTTCAGTCCGGTTAAGACTTGTGTGACAGTTTGAAGCATTACGAGTGTTATAATCATGGATGGCAAAACTGTATTCTGAAAAACTTATTTGACGATCCGTTTTTAAAATTGTGAATACCACCTCTGTAATAAATAAGCACGTTTAACTGGGAGAATTTTTTTGTCATCTTGAAGAAAGGCAAACTATGTTCCTTAAAAGGTCGGTGCAGTATTAATCTTGCAGCTTTCTTTTGTAACTTTAAGAGATGGAGTTTGTTTGTTTTACAAGTGTTCAGCCGAGTGTTCATTTTGCAGCAAGAAAACAAAAATTCCCACCTAACTTTCTTAAAATAATTACGATAGGTTTGTTTGTTTGTTTGTCCTGTAGCCTCAAGTCAGTGCGATGCGTTGTATCGTGGAGTGAGTGAGTGCTAGACTCGAGGGGTGAGTGAGTAAGTGAGGTGGCAGACCATGGCGGCCGGAAAATTGGGCGTTACAACGGCGGGGGATTCGTGGACCCTACAAGAACAGATCGAGTTGCTGCAGGGACGTATCAGCCTCAGCGGTAAGCCATTTACAATACTTATCAAGTGGTGTGCTATACTTTTTAGCAATGGGTCTTCAAGATGGTGGTAGACCTTGTAATCCCGTAGAATTCCGCATAACCGAGGTAGCCTGGTGCCCGGATCTGGCAGTTGGATGCTATAGCGACAATCCCTATCAGTGAACACCAGGAATAAACTGGACGGAAAGCCGAATCGGCTCGATTATATAAATACAGATGCAAAACTATTCGTGCTGCCTTTTGGCTTTATGGCCAGAGAGCCTGAGCAGGCATTGAATCCTAGACTTCTAAGACCAAAGTCCGAAGCCCTACAGTTAAACCACGTCCGTATGGTTTAGCGGTAGGGATCGGCCATTGGTCTCACAGGTAGTGGGTGTCTCTAAGGTCGCGGGTTGATCTCACGGGTCGAAGGTTGGTCTCAAGGGTCGAGGGTTGGTCTCACGGGTCGAAGGTTGGTCTCTAGGGTCGAGGGTTGATCTCAAGGGTCGAGGGTTGGTCTCACGGGTTGGTCTTAACGGAAGGTTGGTCTCAAGGGTCGAGGGTTGGTCTCACGGGTCGAGGGTTGGTCTCACGGGTCGAAGGTTGGTCTCACGGGTCGAGGGTTGGTCTCACGGGTTGGTCTTACGGTCGAAGGTTGGTCTCAAGGGTCGAGGGTTGGTCTCACGGGTTGGTCTTAACGGTCGAAGGTTGGTCTCAAGGGTCGAAGGTTGGTCTCTAGGCTCGAGGGTTGGTCTCACGGGTCGAGGGTTGGTCTCACGGGTTGGTCTTAACGGTCGAAGGTTCGTCTCAAAGGTTGAGGGTTCATCTCACGGATCAAAGGTTGGTGTCAAAGGTCGAGGGTTGATCTCACGTGTCGAGCATTTGTCTCACGGGTCGAGGGTTGGTCTCACGGGTCCAGAGTTGGTCTCACGGGTCAATGGTTGATTTCGAAGGTCGAGGGTTGGTCTCACATGTCGAGGGTTGGTCTCACATGTCGAGGGTTGGTCTCAAAGATCGAGGGTTCAATCCCCATCAGTCAATCTGACAATTAAATCCAAAAGGCAAGAAATAGGTTTGCCGTTATTTAGTAACCACCGGATAAAAAATCTTCGACATTAAGTCTTTATACAATTAGTGGCAGAAATACACATATCCCCCTCCCCCCTGCAAGAATTTATGTGGGTCCACTCCTTCCTCCCCCATTTTTTTTCTATTGACTGGTCTTTCTTTCAGCCCTTTGCCTCTGAAAAGCTAGAACTCAGTCTTTTGTTATCGCCAATTGTGATGATTTTATTTATTTATTGGAATTATTGCTTAGTTTCAATTTAGAAAGTGAGACTTTACGTTAGCCAACGTCTGTTTTTTTTCTAGATGAATCCTACATAACATCCAAGGGCATCTAGCATCCAATCTCGTTTAACGTTTCCCTCATTACTGCACGTTAATCCAAACAAGGTGGTTGGATGGTGTAAGCGATTTAATGCACATTTTTGGTAAAGCGACGTGCTCGGAGGCGTAGGACATCCTCAACAGTTTCGCCCCATCGGACGATACCACACCACCTCGGACGTCGCTCTACCAAAAGTGTCAATGAAATCGCTTGCACCGGCCCATTGCTGCCAAACTCATGCTATAACCATTACTTAATTTCGTGTTACCAGCTGCTGCCACCTCCTTTGTTGGCCCAATCAAAGTTAACAATGGCACCACAACAATGCCTTTCATCACTTTTTCGTGCCAGGCTGGGTCGACGAAGAAGCGGGGTAAGAGGGTGGGTTACCTAAAGGTTTGTAACCAGCTATTTACGTATAGCAGGGTGTAACACTAGTCAATACTCGTAGTGCACCTTGCAGTTACGTAAGCTGCTTGTGCGCCCTGCCAACTTCTGCTCAACAGCAGTACTTGGCCGGACACCAACAGCCGGGTAGCGAGCCAGCCCCACTGCTCATCCAGTTGGGACCGGTTCGCACCTGTTAGCTCGTCACGTTACGTAAAGTCTCAGGCAACTTTCCATTACTCGCCAGCGTATAAAAGAACGCTAGGGAACCATTGAAAGGCCAGTTGGTTTTAGGGAGACAACTCGAAAGGTTGCTGTCTAAGACTCTGCTAGGATTAGACAAAGCTGCAACTTGTGTTTAATGCCTAATATGTGTTACTTGGTGTATAGACCCCTAGCTATGCAGTAAGGAGTTAATTGGGCTCGAGATATTCTTGAAAACAATCGTCCACTCCCTGAGTCGTCACAGGGTAAGCGGTTTAGAATAAGCAGCAACTAATTGTAGGTCTGAAATACAATTTTTATGCCCCTGATAGCTCTTGGGGGCATAAAAATTACTCGATTACAATACAACTATGCAGGAAACAACAATGAACGAGGATTGTTCTCTGCACCGGTGCTGAGAACTAGTTCTCAGATTATTTTTTAAACGGAACCCGTGTTACACGTCTCATTGTGTAAATTTAATGTACTTTCCAAACGACAAGTTATTTTTCACCATACTACTGAAGGCGGACAATATCGGTAACATTTCAAGCAATAAAATTCATTACAATATGACTCCCATTGTGAAAATTTAAAGTTGCTCCTTTAAAATCTGTAATTTCGGCGGTACATTTTTGTTCGCTTGTGGAGATGGTTAGTTTCCATGGAAAATGTCGGATGGCACCGGCAAGGGCACCCGCTGAAGAGCAAACAAAAAACGGATGGGGGGGGGGGCTTTTCCTGAGGCCCTTTCTTTTTTGGGACGTGCCTTATTTTGGCCTAATCGGTGTTACGGATCATCGAAGAAGCCTTTGTTTAAACGTTTTAGATTTTTAAAAATAGATTTTATTCATGATTCTATCTACCAAAAGGACAAGAAAGAGGGCAAGTGGAGGGGTTCAGCCCCAATGTAAGGGCGATCTTGCGCACCTACTTCCGACACAACCATCTCCAACATTATATTACGTATATCACACGCCATGGCTGTTTGTTGTGACGTGCATATCACGTGACTGGGCTAGTCCAATCAGACGGCCAAACAGCCATTGTTCTCGTTCGTCATTGGCTAACTCATGGTTACGTCACGGCAAACAGCCATTGCGCATGGTTTTAATCTCCTAAGAAATTTCTCCAGCAAACGACAAATCAAACAAATCCACGAATACCAAATCCAAAGCCATAATAGAACACTATACGGCAGTGACACGACGTAGTATTATTGTGTGTAACTCTATGGTGGAGCCAATAACTGGGTTAGCTGCAAGGAGCACTGGAGGGAGAAAGGAAGATCGTCTTATTGAAGCCAATGATATTAGACTGGATTTCTTAAAGCCTATAACGCGCGATTTTTGTTGCTGGAGAAAACAACGTACTTTTAAGCCTAAGAAATCCGCTCTCAAAGCACTGTCTTGACTTGAAGTACCGTTGTTTTCCGTTACAACTAGTGCACCTTGTAGATATTACCTCCAAATGGGGTCTCGTAGCCAATATGACGTCATTTGATGCTACTCTATACGCAAAAGTAAACGTTTTTTTCCTTTCCGCCTTGCATTGTTGGACTACTCCGCGCAGATCATTATTGGAGCCGCGTGTTTCTTCATTGTCGGGCAAAGATGCGGACATCGGTAGATAAATAAGTCATCGCCTGCTTCCCTCGTGCAAACAACTAACAATCGCTCGAGCCTGCGGCCCTCGACATTGTTAATTCTCAGCACTCGGGAAACGGGAGATAACCTACACTTGTACCCCCTGCATCCTACGTCAGCCGGGGCGTGTTAGTGATGTTGGGGGATACTATTTAACAAGATTCTGAATAACCCTTGACGCAATGCGTGAACAACATTTTCTTCATTAAACAAGAAAAAGGTTAACTTAACCATGGAGTGTGATAGTATATAAGTCCATGAAATAACTAAGCAAGCTCTAAACCATGCGCAATGGCTGTTTGCCGTGACGTCACCATGAGTTAGCCAATGACGAACGAGAACAACGGCTGTTTGGCCGTTTGATCGGACTAGCCCAGTCACGTGATATGCACGTCACAGCAAACAGCCATGGCATGTGGTATAAACTATCAATAAATTGTTTGTGTCAAATGCAGCAGCATTCAGGTCCAGACATCCTCAACTTTAAGCCGTGGTTAACCTTAATGAGTGGTAACCCGTCACGCTTAGATAGTTAAAATTCGTTGAAAGCGGGAACAATAGTTTAACAGATTTGTCGGTTGACAGCGTATTGATAACTATTGATATGGTTGCAGCGAGCCGGAAGTTCTCTAAAGCTTTACATGCCATTTCCCTGTGAAGGTTAATGGCAACTAAATATGGCCTCCAAGTTTGAAAACTGACTAGGAAACATTAAATAAATGACATATTCCGAAATTAACTTTGCGTGGTACACCACATTTAGTTGATTAGTCCCCAATCATCGTATATTTGATTTCGTGGAGAGGGAGGTTGGAGGTGGTGGACAACTGTACGGGAGGCAGCGACAATTTTAATAATCGATGCCTAGAAAAGAGCATTGTCCATTGGTATTATAAGGAGCGAATAAATGCCGTAGGGCGTGGGAGTATCGCGTCCGTTGCGAGAAGCTCTGTTGTATTAATTAACCAATAGCGTGGGAGGCCCCGCTATTATGTATTTGGTTTGTCCAGTTCTCGGACGCCGCTAAATAGTTTAAACCCGTTGCGTGAAGAACCGTCAATACTCACCTGTCGTATGCAAATAGCTTATTCCAACAGTCGTCTTATTAACGCATTGTCTGACTTAAAACTTAAAACTTGTAAACAGCGAAGGTGCTTGAATATTTTTGTAAAAAATCATGGAAACCGAGTTTGCCTTGAATATTTCTATTCATAGTGTTTTAAGCTATTGCCAAGTGTTTTTCTTTTAGCTAATTTTCACCCTTTAATACGTTCAAGCGTCAGGTTCACTCTGACGTTCGGGGGGGGGGGGGGCTCTCTGCAATTCCTTTTTGCAGAGCGAGAATCATTTTTAAACTACCCCCGCTGTCTTATCTAGTTATGGGAAGATATCTGCATCAAATTCCAACCAAGAGAGCGTTATAATTATTTACCGCTTTGTATACCACCGTTTGCACCAGGCCGCCCGGCATACAAGCAGCAGGTTTCAGCTCCTGGCTCCAAGCTATAGTTGATTTAGCATCACCAGAACCTTATTTTACCAAAGTGATGCTAACGGCTTTAACTTCCTGGCATGCGCGAGAACTGGCATAAAGTCGGGAGCCAAGACACGCAATTTCTACTCCAGTCGACCTTGGCTCGACAAACAAAATGCCTTCCTCCTCGTTTTAATGTTCCATTAAAGGGACACCCGGCCCGCCTCATAACATTCCGCATGCCGTATAACAGCTACGCGCAAATCGCCATCCGCGCATTTGCCAGAGCCAAGGTCGGCTGGGGTGGTAGCTGCGTTCCTCGCAACGAGGAACGTAGCTGCTGTTTCGGTTGGCTTTGGGAATAGTACACGAAACAGCATCAAGTTAAAGATCGTGTCGTCACAAACCGGAATGATTCTTGTACTTTAAATTCACAATTTATAATTTTCTAGACTAGTGTCTTATAATTTTGCTTCGGCGATCTATTGCAATTATTAATTTAAATTTTTACTGCATTAGTCTTTTCGATTTTTTTATCTCATAGTAATTACTAGCAAACGATTAAAATTAGTACTGCGCACACACAGTTAAAACTTCAAGGTCATTGTAGGCGCGCAAAGCATCATCTACGTTCTGGAAAAATGTAAATAAAGTTCCCCAATATTCAACAGAAATCTCCTAGATGCCACATTTAACACGGAAAGAATGACGAGACCTTTGGGGCTGTACTTGATGTGGAGGATCGAAAAAAATGGCGCTGGGAGGTATATCCCTTTAATTACTCTTGAGGGCTGCTAGCACACACTGCATCTATGAGCTGTTTGCCGAGCTTAATTAACTCGTTCACTATTATTTTCTGCTACACCGATCCATCAATGGCGGCAAATAAAGTCAGTTGTGTTGAGTGGAGCTATCTATTACGCCATCCATCCATCATGCACAATTATGTTATCATGGCGGAATACAAACAGTTGAATACGCAAATGAACCAACTGGCCCAAGATCTAAAGAACTTGGACCAAATCGGGCGCAGTAACAACTTTGAGATACGCGGTATTCCACCTACCGAAATAGAATCAACTAATGACGTCTTACGTGCCGCCCGTGGGGCCGCTCTGCGTGTGACTGTTTATCAGGGATGACGCTAGAATTCACTTTACTGGGGAGGCGGCAGTGGGGCAGCAATTTCAGCCTGGGGGGAGGGGGAGGGAACCAAAAAATTTTACTTTAGAGGTAACCCCCCCAAAAAAAAAATTTTTTAAAAGCACTCCATTTTTGGGGGAATGCTTTAATTCAGCTGAAAAAAAAAAGATTCTGATTTTATAACTCTCACAGTCACAACGGAACAGCGGAAACAAATCTACTGGCTGTAATAAGGTTGTCAATAACAGATGGGTAGTTGTCCCTGGTTAGGTTTAAGGAATTCTTGATTCAATGATGTGACCTCAAGTCTTTCCTGTCGATGTGAAAGAAACTAACGTAGTTTTCTGAATAATTAAACGAGAATTTGTTTTGTTTAAACGTTTGATTTTGATCTGATGGGTGGGGGGGGGGGGGGACGCCACGGAGCGGCCAAAAATTTGGGAGCGCGAGCCCCCCTTAGTGGCGTCACTGCTGTTTATCCGAGTGACATCAAAGCAAGTCATTGAATTAACTCGGGTGAAGATGGGCCTCAACCAATCCTCGTACGCCTTGTAAATAGAAGACTACAAGAAAGATTATTGCAGAAACGGTGTGAGATGAACATTTTTACTGCCAATGTAGGGAAGCATGCTTTTTCTAAGCCTACGCCAATTTTTTTTGAATGAGAACTTAACACTGAAAAGCAGGAACTTGATGGGACTAGCTAAATCAATGAGCAACAGGTTGGCTACAAATGCGTGTGGTTCACCCGAGACAATATCTTCATTAGATTCAATGACAATTCGAAAGCTATTTGTATTCAGTCCGAAAACGATTCAGTCCATCAGGGGTGCCCCAATCCCCCCCCCCCCCCCGAAAAAACTATGAGGAGTCCCCGCCTCTAATTAAAAAAAAAGAAAATCTCTGCTCAGCCATTATTTAGGCGCCAACTAATCATGTTATGAAATATACCATTTTTTCGAAATTTAGAGGGGGATGGGTTTAAAAAAAAATTGAACGAGTATGAAAATTATGAACCCCTATAATCCTATTTGTTTAATGTGCCATGTCGGAAGTTGATTTTAGAATCTGGAGCCTAAAATAACTTTTAAATTTCAGTTAAACTGAAAATTGTTGAAGCCGATTTTAACTTCGTTAGCTTCTGTATCGTTTATTTTGTGATGATCGTTCATCATTCATCATCACAAAATGAACGGTAAAGACTTTCCGTATTTGAGATTGGGTAGCCTGTTGGCTGGGGTACTTCGTTCTCCCCCCTCTCCTCCGAGGCTGGCGTACAAATTTCCCCCCAAAAATGGCAACGAGGAGGTGCTCCTTATGTTCCCCCCTGTTGGCACCCCTGCAGTCCATGTGAAGCTAGAACTGTAAATAAGTTGTGTAAAGATAATTCCTTGGCCCAGCCATTAAATCTGTTTGTACTTCA